>PITA01021367.1:0-32849 GCA_004023965.1 Spilogale gracilis
AAAAAAAAAAAAAAAAAAAAAAAAAAAAAGTTTGGCTTAAATGGACTGATCCATTACTGGGTGCCAAGTACCATGCCAAACAATTTTCAAATATGAAGTACTTTAATCTTCATAAAACTCAGAGGATGCTAGTTTTGTTTTCCCTTTTATATAGATAAGAAAATTTCACAGAAGGGTTAAATGACCTGTCTGAGGTCTTATAATTAGTGAGTTCCACAGCTGGACTCTGTGTGCAGGGCTCACACCCTTATCATATAATGAACTATCCTTGATAGAGTTGCAGTTAAGGAAATTCCAGAACTGGGCCCAAAAAGAAAGGCTGGCCATGTGGCTCTTTGGCCAGAAATCTAAGAAAACTTTTCAGAGGTAGAACTGTGAGCTTTCAGCAATATGGTAACTGTGTTGCTTCTGCTCTAAGCCCACCCTTTTCACGAGAGTCAAACTTAGTACCGTGCCAGTCCCCAGTCTCTAAAAAACCCCGTTTCTGGATTTGGGTAACTTCTATCTCCTAAGCAGGGATGGGGATGGGAGTCTGCTGAGGGAAGGGGGAGGGACTTGGTTAGATCCTCTTCATTTCTGTCCTCCATTGGGAGTCAGCGTCAGAACAGTCCATGTAAATCAGAACTAGCAGCTAGGCACCAGGTGGTAAATTTATCCAATTGGAGGAACTTCAAGGCTCCATGTGAGTCCCCTGTGTGATGTAGTCATCAAAAACACTCTTGTGAGCTCAGCCTGTACTAACAGGAGACTATTGTCTCTGATATGAGACTGTGTGCCTAACCTTATACCCAAACCAGCTGCACCCTTTGAGTTCTGAGCACTCCCAAAGCTGAACCAGTCTTCCTAAAGCAGTTGTTGCTGCCCCTGCCCTCTGTCTGTGAAGTCTAGGATCCCTTAGAATCCAGATCCCTCCCAGCTCCAGCCCAGAGTTCAGATCTGGCTTCAGTGTACTACTTACTCACTGTTGTATATGGAAACCTGGTGCCCAAAGGAGAGCTCTTGGTCTCATGAAGTCTTCCCTCTTCCTCAGTATCTGTTCCATACACAGGGCCCAGTCACCAAGTTTTATTTCCCTACTGCCTCCTCCCATGTTTCCAAGCAACCATCCCAATTTATATTCCCCAAGGACTCCTGCTATCCAATAAGGGCAATTAGTTTTGCTTAATACTGCACTAGTCAGACCACTCTGCTGAGGCTTATCCAATATTGGCTCTACCCTCTGAAAAGTACCTCCTTGCCACTCAAAGTGTGGTCCAAAGACCAGAAGCATTAGCATTGCCTGAGATCTTATTACAAATGCACAATCTCAGGTCCCATCCAAGATCTAATGAATCAGCACTTGCATTTTAACAAGGTCTGTTTGTGAATCAGGTGCACATTGAAATTCAGAGATCATTGACTTTGGAGGAATGGCAGTCAGAATCAGGACTTTTGAGCCTAGAGAATGGAAGATTCAGATGAGACTTAGTTCTTGCCTTCAAAAAGCTGAAAGGCCATTGTGAAAGATGGAATACATTGGTCCCTTTAATTTTAAAGATTGGAGTTAATATCAATGGGCAGAGTGACAGGGGTAGATTAGGGATCAACACAAGGAAAGGTTTTTATGTGGAAGCACTATCCAGCAGAGGCTCAAGTCCAGCCCCTGTAGGCAGCATTACGATATAGAAAGGAACATGAAAACAGTCATGGTTCCCAAGTCCCATTTCCAGAGTTGGCCCGCTTTGTCTCCACCTGTTCTTACATCCTGGACTTCCTGGATGCTTAACCAAGACCTCAGTACCTATCATGGGATGCTTACCTTTCTTCTTTGCTTATTCACCCTGCTTCCCACCTCAACTCAGCATCCCTTGATTCCAATGATTCCCATGATCTGAGTAAGAGACATTCTCCTTAGAGATATGGGACTCCCATGCAGTCTACCCTCAAGTCCCCAATAACCCACAAAGGCAGGAGAATGTGTTACCAATACTAAAAGACACGATGTGGAAACTTGGTGTTTTCCCATCATGCAGAAGGACAACATGACTTCTTATACATCTTCTGAAGCTGAGAGTCTATGGTTTTACGAGATCAGTCAAAAGTAATGGGTTTCAGACCAGAAATACATGAGTTTGCATTTGGACTCCAGCACTAACTGGTTGTGTGACCTTGATCAAAGCTATTAACCATCATGTAATTTGATATCCTCATTCGTAAAATAGTGAGTAAATGCCAAGTTCACAGGGATTCCCTAAGTACCAAATACAACAACAGAGGTAAAAATATTTGACAAACTCTAGGAATGGCTCACACATGTGGTATAGAGATGGCATGGCCTTGGAGCTATTTCCAGGATGGTAGCAGGAGTTTTCTGTGTCTATAAACTATGGGTGTGCTGTGGGCGCTGGGGCCAATGCTTCCTTGTCACCTGCTGCTTGAGTTCATCCAATCCTTAGGATAAAGGTAGGCAGAGCCCCTGGAGTGATTCACTTAACTTTCCTCCTATATGTGAGGCTTGTATCAGGCTTACATCTGGATGACTTAATGGCAGCAATAACAAAATTTGGCAACAAGGGATTAATGATTCATTTTCAAAGTGCTCTCACTGGTTACAGACCCAATTCTATAAGCTTTACTTCAGAGAATTTCTTCATGAAGATTTGGAGCAAAAATAGAAGTCTCAGATAAAGAACATCTAATTGCAACTGATAAAACCACGTAAATCCCAGTGGATGCATAACCCATGCTGGTGATCCTTGCTGATGGCAAAGAAAGGAAGCTGGCTCTCGGGAACACGATTCCTAAAAGCTGCAGTCTTTAAAACACACAGTCCCCTCTTAGCTATCCAAGGGCATGTTATCCCCCAATCTCTTATTGTGCTGGTAGTTCATCCCGTCTCCTTAATGACTTCTTTTCTCGAAGAGTTTCTCTGTCTTTTCTCTGACTTTGCATGCATCTGGCACCCAGTGGAGAAAACCTTTCAAACTCTGACTCAGAGCTGCTACTTCTATGCCAGTGAAGGTTTTAAGGATTGCTGATTATGGGGCAGGGGAGTTACCAAGAGGAGGCAACAGGGAAAAGATAAGGAAGCTGGGCAACTTTCTGGTTCTTCTAAGTTGGGTATGCACCATATCCCTTCTTGATTTTGCTGGAAATGAATTCTTAGAATGGTAGACTATTTTTAAGATGGAATTTAAGTCCAAGATCAGGAAAAAAAGAGTTGATAGGAAAGCATCTGGATACTTTATTAGATTCAAGCCTCCAGACTTTACAAATTGCATCCCAAGGCATTGAGAGCATTTGTAATTGTGATCATGAACTACTTTGGCAGTCTTTGAGGATTGAAATTGTAGCAAACAGGAGGGGTGCGAGAAGCCTGGGGAGAAACAAATGCTGTTGTTGACTTTTTTTTTTAATAGAAAAATGTGGATTCCAGATATTTTGCAAGAGGAAGTGTGATGTTGATACAGGAAAAAAACAACAACAACAACAACATATAGACTAGATGATTAAATGAGAATTTTTCCCTTACCATTTACTAAAGGAAGGAATAATCACTAGAAATCAGCACAGGCTCTGTATCCATCAGCATCCAACCAGGAAAAGGGAAACCACTCCAAACATGTAAAATGGAGCAAATTTGTTAGAGAATGGATACACAGGCATCAGGAGAGGATGGGTGAGGCAGCCCAGGTGGTAAGGACACCAGGAGCCATTACCCAGTGTAGATTGGAAAGACAAAAGGAGGGGGTTGGCCCTCATCAGTGCCCAGAGGTCAGGATTGCCCAAAAGAAGCTGGAACTCTAGTAGACCTCCAGGAGAAATGGAGTCGTGGAGAGCACAAAGCCATTGTCCAAGAGGGTGCCTGATGCCCAGAGGGAGAAGGCTTCTCCTCCCTCTTGCTGTTCAATTAACGTCTCCTCTTGGCCAAACCTACGTGCCAGTTGACACGAGGCCCAGGAAACTCAGCCTGCAGGGGTTACCTGCACATCCCAGCCAGCAAGGGAAGGGTGCAGGAGGGATGTGAGGCCGAACAGGTCCAGCAAGGGCTTCCTATGAACAAGTGATGGTGTTCACCCCATTGCCACTTTTCAGAGAAGTCTGGGTTTGTCAATCAGGAGGAAGGCCCAGGACTGTGTGTTAATTTCAGCCAAAGTCAAGGCCAAGTTAGAGACCTTGTGGCTAGCTTTCAGGACAGGTAGGTGTTAAACTAGGTTATTCAGCAGGTATTACTTACTGGTATTTTGATCTAGAATCTTACCTAGATGAGCCAGGTTAAGCAGTCTTTTCTATATGCCTGTCCCTGCTATATCACACAGCTCCCTTCTATAACCACTTTTCTTGAAGATTATCTCCCCTCATGCCCTCTTGCCAACATATCATATTCTAATATCAAAGGGATTGATGAACATGTCATGTGAATCTTGTTATATGGGCCAAATTACACAGACTTTGCTCAAATGATATTTAAACTTGACCTTTTAAACTTAAGTTCCCTCATCCTTTCACTTTCCTTGTATATCAAACACGATCTGTAAGCCCTTAACGCATTGAATTCAGTTTTATTATTAATCTCTGGGCTTCCCATATAATTCTTTTCTTGGTATTTAGCCACCACAGCATTCCATATAATTACAGAGGGAGATAAGCCTTACTCAAGTTTAAGTAACCATTGTCTACTTTACTCCTAATATTCTTTCTCTGTTCCCATGACTAATTTTTTTTTTAAATTTCTGACTACCTCCCCCATGCCTGGGAAAAGTTTCTCCCTCACTAGGTCTGGTTGATTATGGAGTGCTTGAGAAAGATTATTCCATCATTCTTCTAAGTGACATCACCTAGGATGTTTCTCAAGTAATAAATAAATTGTCTCCATTCATCATATGACAGTAATTGCTTTTAGCTAAGATTCAACTCAGAGTCAATGTCAAGAAGCTAGAAAACACTACAGAGACACAGGTTTTTCAAAGATGGCTCTCCCCTTGCTGGGGAAAAACCACTTAATAACTACTGAGTTAAGTGTAAAGACGATACAGATTTCTAATATACTAGTCTCCCTCAATATCACCCAGCTGGTCCTAAGAGGTTGGAATTGACTTCATCACAACCTATACAACTAAAACTGCTAAATATTGCTGACAGAGGTTGTCCCCTTTTTCAGCCTTAAATGGAGGTTAGCACCCCATGAGATGGGAATAGCTTTAATTGATTGTTTGAAAGCACTCTGGCTACTCAAATAAATTGTTCCTCAAGTGCTGATTCTGCTTGGTCCTCTGCATTTCCTGAATCTGTTTCCAGGTAGACCCTGCTTTACGCAGAAAACTCTTCTGTGTAGTTCAAATTCTAATTCAGTTGTATTACATACAGTAGGAAAACTGACTATTTAAGACCCCTCTGGTGAACCTCTCCTGCGTGCAAGAAAACTTCTTTATTGGAATTGTTTTTTTATGCATTCAGAATTTAGCATTATAGAGTTATTTAAGAGTAGTCATGCCTGAATGATGCTGGCATTGTCATCACTGATCCATCCATCCTAAGGTGTGCCCTTTCAAAGGCTTCACCTTTGGGCTAATTCCTTAATACTTCCATAGCCTCAACTGCTCCCTCTTGTGCCCAGAAGCCCACAGTGCAAGTGCCAGGACCCTGGCTTGTGTCTAGAGTGGGACCATGAGCTACGGTTAGAGTTGGGTGCACTTTGTAGACTGCTTTGGGAGTCGGATCACAGCTAAAGTTAAAGAGCAGGATGTGGCTGAAATGGGATCAAATCCAAAGGATGGATCAGGAGCCGGCCTGTGGTTGGAGTTTAGGAGTGTCCTCTGGTCAGTCTGTATCCATCAAGGTGAAGAGGCAACCTGTGCCTAGAGTTGTGACTGGACTTTGGCCAGCAATAATATTTAGTCCATGGAATGGAACTGGACAAATCTAAGGGATCTGCAAATGGATTACACCCATGACCTCGATCTCATTAGCACCAACTCCACTGCAGGCCACAGAGGAAGAGTCCTGGACATTGCCTGATGAGAGGCGCCAGGACTGCAACACTGATGGTGAGTTCAACAAGGTCAGAGATAATCCTGCTGTCTGGGAGCTCACTAGTTGGTGGGAGACAGAAGTGTGCAAGCCAGAAATGAAAGCGAGCACAGGTGTGTGCAGGGAGGGGCATGCAGGACTGCTTAGGCAAAACTAAACTACAAACTTGGTTTTCACATGTCATCAGTGGTATGAGACATGTCATGGGCATGGCTGAGACCACCCAGTGGCCCCCTTTCTCCCCTCCCCACCCTGGCTCCCGTAGGGTCCAGGTGAGGCTGGCCCTGCCAACAAGGATGAAGAGACTGAGCCAGCTCAGTGCCAACAGGACTTGTAGAAATCTGTGCACTGAGCCTGAGCGCAGGGGGCTCAAAGCTGCTTAGCCACGGCAGAGAGCAGTGCCCACAGTCTGTGATGGGGATTAAGGGCTTAGACTGAAGAGCAGATGTAAGAGAGGAGAACACATATTTTTTCGTATGTCCTATGGCCAAGGAGAGAGTCCCATTAGACTTTCCAGGCAGCCAGTGTGAGGGAGCGTGTGGTCATCCTGAAAAGACTGTATTCTTCCTGTGGAATGAAGGAAGCCTTCTCACGAGTAGTCACCGGAGCCGTGGGCCCCAGAGCCACTGGGACGGCAGACAGGTCCAACAGGGTCGGGGCGCCAAGAACAGGCTACCACAGCCTGGCTGGCACGGCAGAGGCCAAGGCCAGGCTGTGACCAGCAACAGATGCTAGGACTGTGTGTAAGCAGGAGGCAGAACCAAACAGAGGAGGGTCGGAGGCCTGCTGTGAGCCAAATGCACAATACAGCCTGCAAGGAGACCCCATAGTGCGGGCCCAGAAACCCTCTGGGAGAGAGGGCAGCTTTCAGCTTGGGTATCACTGAGGTCTGTGCCTTGGAATGATACAGCCTTGAGGGCAGATTCCTGCCCACGGCCCAGGGCTCTGGATCCCTGTGTTTCCAAGAGTATCACTTTCTAGGGCTGTAGTCCCAAATCACCACCATTCGAGTGGCTTAGAGCAATAGAAATGTACTCTCTCACAGTTCTAGAGGGAAGAAGTCCCAAACCAAGACATGCATGATCCCTGTGAAACCACGTAGAATCCTTCCTTGCCTCTTCCTGCTGCAGGTTTGCTGCAATCCTTGGCAGTCCCTGGCCTGGGGAAGCATCATTGCACTTGGCCTCTGTCACCACACAGCATTCTCCTGTGTGTCTGCCTTTGCCTGGTTTTTCCTTTGTTTTTTAAGGATTTACTTATCTAATTTAGAAAGAGCATGCACGCATGCGCATACAAGTGGGGGGAGGGGCAAAGGGAGAGGGAGTGAGAGTCTTAAGCAGATACAGAGCTGAGTGCAGAGCCCAAAGTGGGGCTCAATCTCACAACCCTGAGATATGACCTGAACCGAAACCAAGAGTCAGATGCTTAACCAATGGAGCCACCCAGGCGCGCCAATGTTTCCTTCTTATAAAGACATCAGTCTTACTGGATTAGAGCCTGCCCCGTGATTCATCTTAACTAATTACATCTGTAAAGACCCTCTCTCTGAATAAGATCACATTAACAGGAACTGGGGGTTAGGACTTCCACCTATATTTTGGGGAAAGACATTGAACCCATAACACCAGGTTAAGCTCAGCTAAGCAGTCTGGTAATGGGCTGAGAACAGGAGGGAGGTCTTAGCATTTCACTGAGTAAAATGCAAACACTAATAGAGGTTAGGGTCAATCAGACAGTATGTGGGAAGAGGATGGGCCACTCCTGTTCCGTCCTGGACTAAGCAGAAACGGGGACTTCCAGGAGGCCAAGATGTACTGGCTTTGCTTATCTGAATAGCCCAGGAGGGTACACCAGGTCGAGGTGTCCCCAGGGCTCTCACTCAGAAACATAATTCAGTTCTTTCCAACTGACTATGGTGAAGCTGATCCCTCAAGGGGTGATCCCATAACCCAACCAAAAGGGGTAGGAATGGGGAGGAGAGGCAAAGATCTACCCAGCCTGGTAGCCCTTTCCAGATCTTGCCTCTAGAATATGCTGCTTGCACTGAGCATCAGAGTCTGGAAAGGAAAAGAGGCATGGGAGGGAACTAGAAATCTATAGGAAGGATCAGTGGAAGTACGGGCAGGATCAGAGGGAACGGCTGGCAAACACGCAGCATGGAATTCAGATTAGTGCAATGAAATTGAGCAAGGATAATAAAACCCGCAGCGGGAATAGCATCGATTGCTGAGAGCCAGGCAAATCCACCATGAACATGTTTTCTTTCTTCTAGCCTTTGCCCCTTGGCTTTTGGAAGCAGAAACACTGAATCACTGTGTTCTGTACTAAAAGCTGATCTACCCTCCTCCCCCAAAAGATGGATGCAAAAGCAGCTCTGTCAGGAGGGATGACAGAGGGCAGAAGTGGGGTCCAAATCGTTGGCAGCCACAGCTGTTGCCCACAGGGGCAGGCTCAGAGTTCTGAGACACAGACCAGGGTTGCTGCCTACAAGCCTGACTGCTCCTGGGCCAGCCCCAGGACAGCCTACGTGGGGCCAAACCAACAGACTTAGGGGACCTCCGTTCGGAAACTCCAGAGACTCACTCTCTAAGAAGCTTGGCAGGTGGGGCTGCACAGAGTTTAAATACTGGACTGAAAACCAGTGCTCGGTGACTCATCATCAGCCTAACCAAATGGCTAAAGGTGAGCCAGGTGCTGGGACCTTCGTGGGTAGAGGCAGAGGTTGGGGTGGGAGGAGTGCCCAATGCCTGGCACACGCTCTATGAGCATTAATCATCCACTCACCTGTAAGTCCACTCATGCATGGGGCCAGGTGAATGATCACTACATGTGTGGTGGGAACAGACTAAGAGGTGACCCAGACTAAACAGATCCAAGACGGTGTGCTTGGGATGTGAACATAGCCATGTTGCTGAGGCTCCCTCACTCAGGGCTGACTCAGGGGGTCCTCTGTGCGCACTGACCTGGCCAGTTGAGCATCTTCTCTTGGTGTAGCCTGAGGCAGTGGGGAGTCAGGGAAGGTTTTGTCTGGACATGACCCTACGGGGGTAAGGTAGACCATAGAGGGAGAGCATCCCAGCGAAGGGAGGGAGGTGTGAGAAGGCAGGTCCTGCTAACATAATCAGTGTGAATGGGGCCCAGGATGCCAAGGAGGGAAGAAGTAGCAGAACAACTACAGAGTGAGGGTTTTTGATGGAGGCTAATTATCCCAAAGCACAGGGGAGCCCAGGGGCATTTCAATCAGGAGCAGATGCTAATTGCTGGACCATCACTCCGGCTTCAGTGGAGCATACACTGGAAGGGCACCAGTCTGGAAGCTGTGACACTGATCTGAGCAAGATGTAGTGGATCTTGGGCATGAGAAGCAGTGGCAAGGAAAGGAGAGATCCAGGCGAGATTCTGGAGGCACTCTTGGTTCTGTGTGGTGACTGGCTTGTACTGTAGATGAGCAAGGATGGCCCTGGGATTCCAAATGCGAATTTAATGGCAGTTTGCATAAAGCCTGGAGACTGGTTTCTGCTTGGGCTATGGAGACTAACCCAAGACAGAAAAAGGTGTAGGAAAGACCTTAGACATATATCATGCTAGTTTTGGAGGCAATAGAAACATTCACCCGCTATAGAGGACACCCCACAAGGGCAGGGTTATGCCAGAAAAATGCCTTCTTCTTCTGCATTAAGGCTGCCGATTCGGTGGGGAGATTGGTAACAGAGGCTGGCAACCAGAAAGTTCCCAGAGCCTTGTGTCCATCAGGCTATGAGCATCTACTGTAAGACTGCTGATGAAGATGGCATTCTGGTACACTTGATCAAGGACGGGGCTCCCTCCATGCTCTGCCGAGTCAGCCTGCCGCCATGCCAACAGCCAAATGGAGGGAAGAACTGTGTCTGTCTGGATCCTGAATTTCACCTGCCTCTCTGACCTCCAGCTGCAGTCCCTGCCCCTCCCCTGCAGATACAGCCCTGGCCTTGAGCTTCAGGACCAACTGAGGCCTGAGTTAGGGGGAACTGGAGGATGCCCAGGTGGAAGGCTCAGGGACCTCAGCATTGTGTTGCCTCCACTCGCTGTCCTGCTCTTGTCCTGGACCATCACAGCAACTGGGTTGCCATGCAACTGGGTCCAGCCTCCCACTTATATGCTAACTCCCTAAGGAGGCCCTAAATTTGCGAACCCTTCTTGACATTTTAAGCTGAGGCTCTGATGGGCTCTTAACTCTCACCCCCATCCCCCATGTTTCTCAGGAAGCACAGTTCTGGTCTAGCCACCTGCCTGAATTTCACCACTGCCGCTCTTGCCTGCTTCCACCCTCCTTTTTGGATCTCAATTTCCTCATCTGTAAAATGGGTTTAGGATAATAAAAATAGCAACAGCAGAAATCCAAGTATTTAATGTGTATTTTCCTCCCTTATTCCTCTTAACAACTAGTTATTATTAGTGTCCCCATTTTTCTGATAAACAAATGGAATAATTTACATAATCTCTCTGTGGCTCTACTTCCCACTGTTAGTCATGATGTGATTTTTGAGGCATAGTGCTAAACCCCTGTGCTCTGGTATTTCCTGGTTCTTGGCACATAATAGGTGCTAACTAATGTGGACTCTGGGCACAGAGCATGCTGGGCAGGACTGCAGACTGTCCAGAGTAATTTATCATCTCTGAGCTGCGTGATTTCCAGCGATCAGAGCCTCAGTTTCCACCTCCGTAAATGAGAATGCTAACAGCACCCTACGGGTCAAGTACACTAATAATGGGAAGCCCTTTGCACGTGCATGGGATGTAGGAAGTCTGTAACATGTCTCAGCTGCCCTGCTGTGCTTTTCCTCATCTTGCTAGATATCCCTGATGCCCATCTGAGAGCTGCCACCTCTCTCGGGCCAGCCTGGCAGGCTGTGCCCCCCACCATGGGTCTCCCTTCCCCTTTCCACCCAGCACAGTCCCCTCATGGTGGGTGCTGGGGTTTCAGCCTTTCCCAGAGCACTGCATCTGGTCCTACTGCTTCCAGCTCCTCTTCTCACACCATCTGTCATCCTTTACCAGGGGGCATAGAGGGCCGCTGAGGCGCCAGGGTGTCCAGGCTGCAGAGGCCACCAGGCACCACACTGAGCCCTCAGGAGGCTGCCGTGCTACTTTCCCATCTGCTCTGAGTCCACACAGCTTTATTGCAAAAACTCAAACTCTACCTGGGTCCAGAATTTATAAGCCATCTCTGGGCAAGTGCTTTAGAGGCAAAGCAGTCTCCGAGAATGTTTTATGGTCTGAGTCCTGCTACTGCGGCAGGGCTCTGATTTCAAATATGGCCAGGAAAATAACAACAGAGAGTTTTACCATGACATGGATGGGAAAGAAAGGAATGGCAGGGGGGGTGCACTTGATACTCTCTCAAGAAAAGCATCTCTTTCCTCTGATGACCGTTGCCACCAGTGAGCCTGGCGGGGCTGGGACTCATCCACGTTATCTCATAGTTGAGGACCTGGGATCAGAAAGACTATGTGATGTGCTCAAGTCCCCCCAGTTCTAAGGAATGGAGTTTGGGCTCCCTATGAGGGCTTGGCCCAACTCCCTCTCCTTGTGGAGAACTGCAATGGGCACTAGGCACAGTCAAGGTGGTGAATCTAGGTCTGGCAGGGGTTCAACTCAAGAGCATGGCTGCCTGGCTGATCATTAGTGTGTGCATCCTCTGTAGCCTCCAGCTGGACCCTGTGTCCCACACTGCCCCCTGGAGGTCTGGCTGAGTTACTGCCGGAGCCAGAGGAAGGGCAGCTTCTGCTGTAGTGAGTCAAGGGGGTCCCAGGTGAAATGTTAGCTTATCATTTGTCCACTACAGCCACAAGTCATCCCACTACAAAACAAAAAAACAACAAAACAAAACAAAACAGCTAACCATGGCCACGAGATCTTATTTTTGCAAAGCAAGAATCCCTAACCTCTAACCCCATACCCACTTATGATACCGAAATACATTTCCAGACATAGCAAATGTCCCTGTGTGTGTGTGTGTGTGTGTGTGTGTGTGTGTGTGTATGTGTGCAAATCAAACAAAGGAATTGAACATTCACTGAGCCACTTCTCTATGCATATACATTTCTGTTCACCAGCTAGGCACAAAGACGGTCAAGATATTTTTTTGTCTCTAAAGCTGCACTGCCCAAGATGGGAGCCACTAAGCCACATGTGGTTACTGGGCACCTGAAATGTGGTTAGTGTGACTGAGGAACTGAGTTTTTTTAATTTTTTTATGGTTTATTTTGATAAATTTAAATTTAAAAACTAGTACAAAGTATGTTTACTTATAAAACATAATGTTTACATTTTTAAGGTTCTGTTTCATTTTAACTGTTTAAAATCTAGCATCTGAATTATGATGTGCTATAAATGGAAAATGTATACCAGTCTGCAAAGATTTAGTGCAAAAAAATGTAAAATACCTTTCATTACTTATTTTAGAATACTGATTGCTGTTTTATATGCATTGGGTTAAATAATATCTATTAAAATCAATTTCATCTGTTATTTTTTCTCTTTTAATGTGGCTCTAAAAAACATTAAATTACAGGGGTGCTTGGGTGCCTCAGTCAGTTAAATGTCTGCCTTTGGCTCAGGTCATGATCTCAGGGTCCTGAGATGGAGCCCTGCATTGGGCTTCCTGCTCAGCGGAAGCCTGCTTCTCCCTCTCCCACTGCTGCTCCTCCTGCTTGTGCTCTCTCGCTCCCTCTCTTGCTCTCTCAAATAAATAACTAAATAAAATCTTTTTAAAAATGTAAAATTATGTATATATTCCCAGTTCTATTTTTATTGAACAGTGCAGCTCTGGAGGATTTCCACAGGGGGAGCTATTGCCCCTCAGGGACACTGCGTACCACTGGAGATAGAGTTGGTTGTCATAATCAAGGGATGAAGTGCTACTGGCATCTAGTGGGTAGAAGCCAGACATGCTGCCAGGCAAGGAACAACCCCCCATGACAGAGAATCATCCATCCTCAAATGTCCCTCATGCCAAGGTTGAGGAGCCCTGCCAGAGCCTAGCCAGGAAGTGTGAGACCTGCAGAGCTAGCTGGAGTTAGCTGAGCAAAGAGGTTAAGGCTGTTACCATACTCAGTTCTCATGACTAACTATGGCCAGGGTGCCATGGTCCCCACTTCTCCAGAAGAGAAGGAAGCCCAGAGAAGAGAAATCACTTGCCCAGGATCATGAGGCCAGAAGGTGGCAGGGCTGAGAGCTGAACACAGCCTCAGCTCTGAACGCCAATCTCTCCTTGCTACATGACGTGGTCCCATGGTTCTCCTGGCTGGTGCCCACACAAAAAGGGGCTGCCCGAGTTTCTGGTCTAGCAGCCCCGTCCCTCAGAGCTGGCAGTTATTATTTCCACCAGCCCTTGTTGCTATCAGGAGATGAGCATGAACAAAAAACACCCTCTGAAAGGGACATTCGAGAGAAACATTCGCAGGCACCTCACCAATCAAATGGGATCAAGAAGCAAATGGAACACAATGAAATAAACCTGTCAGAGGAGGAATATTCAGACACCTCAGAGGCAAGAGGGAAGAACAAATGCGCCTGAGGTGGAATTGGCTCTCTTTAGAGAAAACATTATCAGACGGCTCAACTTAATGGCCCAGCAGAAACAGAGCTCCCACATGGGCTCTGGGGAATGGGTGTGGGCACAGTGGTGACAGTCCCTTTCCCCTTGCTGTGGCCACACATCCACATGCAACTCCCTGCCTCCCTGGAGGTGAGATGAGGCTGGTGGGCCTGTGATGGGGGATGACAGGGGACTGACATTTCCTGAAGACCTACCATGTGTGGCTGCTGAGCAGGGCAGTCTCCAGGGTCACCTAACAGTGATCTTTAATAGGACTCTGAAGTGTGACAATTAGATTTTCAGGTGAAAAAAGGCTATGCAGCTTGTTAAGGTCTAGGTGGGGAGTGGTTATGATGACCTTCTTGGGGTGCTGGCAGGGACATGCTGAGCTAGGGGAGTTGGTGGCAGGGAAATCTGGGCTACAGTGAATGCTGTTGAGGCTCTGCCCATACCTCCTTTCCCAGGCTGGTGCTCTGAATGTCCAGCAGCTATGGGTGCTAGCTACTAAAGGCTCACAGACCCCTCCATCCTGGAAGAAGAATCATAAGGCAAAGGCGAGTGGCCCCTCCAGGGGCCTATGCATGCTCATGGCAGCCCACAGCTAATGGCTGGCTGGCCCCTTGGCTTCAAGGAGAGGCCCCTGTGGGCTCAGGCTGCCACAAGTCTCCACATCCTGCCCTGCCCGCCTCCCTGATTTCTCTCCTCTGAGAATACTCTTCAATGAGTCATTTGCATAGGAATCCCTACCTCAAGCTCCATCTACAGAAGCCAGCCTAAGACCTTCATTAGCAGTCATATTTCTAACTTTGGGGAAGAGGGTGACCAGAAGTGGGCCATGAAGTACAGATGGCCAGACTCCTGTCATCCCTGCCAGCTGCTTCCTCTCTCCCACCATGACAAACTGGCCAGGCAGGGACTGTTAGAGAAGAGGTCACTGTCTAAGCAACCGTTCTGAGTCAAGCAACAGGTAAAGATCTGAAATCACCAAGGACTTCCACTGACAAGAAAGGCCCTGAAGTAGCATCTCTAGGTCAGTGAGGTCTCTTTCATCTGTAGGGCCTGCCACAGGCATCAGCCTCTGAGACAGGTGGGCTCTGCATCCCAATCTTTGAAGAGTGGCAGATGTTTATGGGAAATGTGGTCAAACTACAGAATGTTTGAGGAAAGGGACTGGCATCTCCTTCACACAAATACCTCCTCTAGGCAGGGCACTCCCACACCAGCGCTTTTACATTCATTATTTTGTATGGTCTCAGAAGACAAACTCTAGAAGACTCTGCATGTGTGGATTCTAGAAGCAAATGGTACCCTCCTAGAGGCAGCCATTATGATGCCCACTTAACACATAGGAGAGGTGGGGCCCATCACATTTAAAGGGCTTGACCAGCACACAGGGGAGGCCTATGATCATAGCCAGATCTAGTCACGTCCTAAGCACAGACATATTTGGTCCACTTCTTCCCCAAACTCAGACCATGGTTGAGTTGTCACTTCCCATGGACACACACTCTTTGCTCCACGTATGTGTGTGTGGTTTATTTTGAACACCACACACCTCTCCTTTGTAGCCCACCTCACAGTCACAATTGTACATTGATTAGTGTGGTTCTTTCCCTTCCCAGAAAGGCATAAGAACATGTCTTCTTCTCCTCATCATTGTATCCCTCTATGCCTAGAACAGTGCCTGGAACATAGTATGTACTTAGTAAGCATTAGTAGAATGGATGAGTGGATAGCTGCATGGATGAAGGGAAGGATGGAGAGATGGATGGATGGGTGAATGGGTGGGTGCTGGAAGAGTAAATGGGTGGATGGGGGGTGGTATGGAGGGACTGCCAGTTCCTCTCTGGTGCACCTAGCCTGGAGGACGCCCTGAGTGTGAGCCACTCTCAATCCCTTCCCACCCACCCAGGGCTCTTGTGGTCACCTGTGGTGAGGAGGCAGAGTGGAGTCCCCGGGGTCACCTGGGCGCTGCCCATTGGTGCTGACCACAAGGAAGCCAGTCCCCAGGCAGCATGCAGAAGAGAAGGAGAGAAAGAAACACACATGAAAACGGGCGGCATGGTGAACACGACTACAGTTCTTGTGGCTCCGAAGAGCTCACACTAAACAGCAAAAGAACATCACAATCTAACAAAACAAGGCCTGAAATAGATTTTAAAAAATGAAACAAGAATAAGAGTCAACATTTGTCAAGTACCCATGACAGGCCAGGACCTCACGTACAATGTTTCTAAGACAGGGACCTGGAAAAGTCAATACTGTTATAAATGAGCCCCATCGTCTTTCTACTCCGCATCTTCTCTGCCAGTCTCTGCTTTCTTACAAAATGGTGGCCCCACTCATGTAGCGGCTCAGTGTAGGAATCTGGGAGGCAGCCCTTGCCTCTCATTTTTACTGATCTCCCACTTCTAATCACTCAGTGTGCCTCAGTAAGTCTTCTCCAGGAAGGCTCTGGAAGCCTCTCCCTTCTCTCCAATCTCATTTCCACTCAGTTGAAGCCACCCTCATGCTTCACTTGGGAGAGTTCAAAATACCACCTTCCATGCTGGTCTTCCTCCCTCTGGTCATGCCCCCTTTACATCCATCCTCCACCCTAAAGCTGAAAGGCATCAGTAAAGGAAACCTCAGAGCCCCTCCCCCAGCTTGTAGACCCTCAGTGATGAGATCCTTGCCTGTCCTTCCACACTCTCTGCCCCAAGGGCAACGAAATCCTCTCCATTATCAACAGCTCCCTACATTCTTGTCTGTAGGCCTCACCCAAGCTCGTCACCTTGTGTGGAATACACTTCCTTTCCACCCTTTTACCCGACTGGCAACTGCTCATCTTTCAGGAAGTTTGGAACTCCTTTCCTGGTAGTCTCTGATGTCTCACTGTGTATGGGACAGATGTCCCACTCTGTCTTCCCATAACACACTAGTCTTCCTTTCTCACAGCGATAACCCTGCCCTGTTATTAGCCCTTTTCCTCCACTCTGTAAGCTCCTTGAAGGAAGTCACTGCATTTCATTTCCTAAGCGCTCCCGTGTCCTTGTCTTGTACCTGGCATGTAGTAGGGACTCTGTGAATATTCGTGGAATAAATGAATGAATGGGTGAAGAAATGAATCAGAGCACTGATATAACTTGCTCAAGGTCACAGAACTAGCAACTGGCAGAGGAAGTATTTAAACCCTAGTTTGTATGACTAATGCTTCTGGCCCTTTGAAACCAACTACTTGTTTCTGTAAATAAAATGATATAACAAGGAAGGTATCTTATGTTTGGTGAAAGCCTGGATGTTCCTCTAGTGATTCATCAACAAAACTATAAAGCTGTTATGCAAAATGGGGAGAGAGGTAGGGCATTCCAGACCAACTGATAAACAGGAAGTGCATAATTTCAAAAAATCACACAAATAGCAAGCTTGACCAAGACCATAGTCATGAAATACCATAAAATATAACTGCCAGTCAATGGTCATCATAATATTCCTCCCTTAATGGTATGAGGAGCATCATCATTTTCAAAGCATGTGCTAAGTCAGAGGTCAGTAAACTGTGTCTTGTGGGTCAAATTCAGGTCCTGTTTCCTGTGTGGCTGCGAGCTACAAATGGTTTTTCCATTTGTAAATGGGGTGTTCGCTATTTTATTATTTTTTAATTATTTTTAAAAATTTTTTTATTTAAGTTCAATTTAGTTAATATATAGAATATTATTTGTTTCAGAGGCAGAATTTAGCGATTCATCAGTTGGGGGAAATAAAACCAAAAAGAATAGCAGTATTTTATGACACATGAAAATGATACAAAATTCATATTTCAGTGTCCATAAATAAAGTTTTATTGGAACATGGTCAGGCTTATTTTATATTTCTTACCTATGGCTCCTTTCTGTGCTACCATGACAAAGTTGAGTAGTGTGACAAAGACACATAGCTTGCAAAACTGAAAATATTTACTATCTGGTCCTTTACAGAACAGTTTGCCAACCCTTATTCTAAGTGGCTATTTTTATTGATTTTTCCCCACCCTTGGCGGTAGGCAGGACATGGTTCACATGTCAGAAAAAGAAAGAGAAGGCTGAGAGAGGGCATGACTCCAGTGATCCCACCTGGCCTATTTCAGTGACTTCCTACCTGTTCTCCCCCATGGCTTTGCCTTGTCTGCCCCAGAATCCCATCTCTGATCCACCTTCTAAGACGGTCTGCTTAAACACCTCCAATGGCTCCCTTGGTCTCAGGACCATGTTCATATACATGCTTTGGGGGCTATACAGGGTCTTTGGTGTCCTGGCCTTGCTTGCTACTTTAGCCCCAACTCTGATCACTCCTGGTCTCTGGTCACATTGGCATCTATCCCTTTGCTTTAATCCATGCAAGTTCAGTGGCATGCTTTCTTGTCTCCAAGGATCTGTACATGCTACTTTCTCAACTCAGAAGACCTCCCTGCCTTACTCTCCATCCTGCTTCAATATGATAACTGTTACTCTTTCAAAACTTGTCTCAGTAACCATGTACCTGAGAAGGCACACCCTAAACCAATTTATGTTTCCCCTCTCTGCTCCCCTCAGCATCCTGGATTTACCTTCATCACAGCACTTAATCATGCCATATTGATAGAATCTCTGCCTGCTATTCTCCCACTAGCTATTTGTGGAGTGCTATTATAAGCATGGCATTGCACGAGGCACTTTATATGCATTCACCCATTAAATTCTTATGTTAGCCCCATGGAGCAAGTGGTGGTGCTGTCACTGTTTTACAGATGGGGAATCAAGTTACAGAGCAGTTAAATGCTTTCTCCAGACTAGAATCAGAGAGTGTCCAAAATCAATATTAAGTTGCACTCAATATGTGTTTATTAAGAACTAAATGAATAAATGAAATTCTGGTTTAGTATTTACCTACTAGCTGCATCACTTGGAAAATCTCATTTCTGAGTTTCAGTTTCTCTACCTATAAAATGGGAATAATAATAAGTATTTCATGAAGTTCTTTCTTTTTTTTTTTTTAAAGATTTTATTTATTTGACAGAGAGAAACACAGCCAGAGGGGGAACACAAGCAGGGGGAGTGAGAGAGGGAGAAGCAGGCTTCCCGCCGAGCAGGGAGCCCGATGAGGGACTCGATCCCGGGTATCCGGGAACATGGCCTGAGCTGAAGACAGTCGCTTAACTAACTGAGCCACCCAAGTGCCCCTCATGAAGTTCTTTCAAGGAATAAATGAAAAACAACTGAAGCCTGGTTGACAGGCCCGGAGGAGTCTCCCCACCCTACCAACCTGGGGCTACAACCCTGCCCAGCAGGAATGCTCAGCTATGAGGGGTAGAAACAGAGGTATAGCTGGACAGGTGTAAGGATGGAAAGAGGTTTTCCTAGTGGGTGGAAGAGCAGAAGATAAGTGATGGATGGTGGGTCTCAGCAGGACACAATGGGAAATTGAAACAGGAAAGAGGCTCATACCTTTGGGTAGAGATGACTAGTGCTTCCTTGTGCCTGGCCTATCTCTCCTTCTTATGCACACAGAAGAATCCAAGTCTCATCAAGGCCACATAAGTGGAAGTGACACAAGTCATTTCTTTTTTTTTTTTTTAAGATTTTATTTATTTGTTTGACAGAAAAAGAAAGATCACAGGCAGGCAGAGAGGAAGGCAGAGAGAGAGAAGGAAGCAGGCTCCCTCCTGAGCAGAGAGCCCAATGTGGGCCTCGATCCCAGGACCCTGAGATCATGACCTGAGCCGAAGGCAGAGGCTTTAACCCACTGAGCCACCCAGGCGCCCTGACACAAGTCATTTCTAAGTGAGGTATTCAAGATCCAGACTACTATCACCATACTTTCTCTTCCCTTGCTGTGGGGTCTTTTGAGGCCACATATATTCTAGATGGCATAACAACAAAGAAACCTTCTGGTATTAAGCTACTGATATTTGGGTATTCACTTGTTGCGGCAAAATCTTTCCTATCCTAACTAATCCAGCAGAAGAAGCATACTAGTCTCTTGCCTTCTCTTCTATCACCTGGTTCCCCCATTATACAGCTTTTCTATTAGAGGATACATGATTCCACTCTCTCTGTATTTCCAGCCTATGTTCATATATATTTATATGAACATGAATGAATGAATGAATGAATGAAATTAGTAAGACTGTGCAAAGAAGAAGGAGGTCAGAATGCTGAGTGCCTCAGACTTCCTTTCTGACTTTTATTCCCCTCTAAAGCAAAGAATGTTGAGTAGAAAGAGATGCTAATGGGCTAAAGATGGCACTGGAGCAGGTAACATTGAAGACAAACTAACTTCTTGGTTTATTAGCGTCAATATATTGTAGTAAGTGGAAGGCCTGAGGACTCTTTGTGGTACTGGATCTGCTGCAGATTCCAGGACTTAGCCTGGACACTGATGAAGAGAAAAAAAGACCCCTCACACCCTAAAGATTCTACTATCAACTATTACTGGAAAAGAGGCATGGAAAAGGTTTAACAAATAGGAGATAGGAGACTCTGACAGTAGTTCACAGAATCTCACACAGTCTACGTCACTGACAAGATTCAAAATGGTGCCATGGGAATGCCATGAGCTTTGGAGTTAGAGCTCAGCTAGTTCTGTAGATCCTTGAGGTCTTTATTCAACCCTTCTGGGCTTCTACTGCTTCATTTCTTAAGTAAGGGTAATAAGGATGGCCACTGTTTATTTAGTGTGTAATACATGCTAGGGTTTAATTTTATCATTGCATTGTCAACTCATGTCAGCATACACAGCTCTGTGACTGGTACACAGTAGATAGTTAATTTTTGCTAAGCCTCTTCACCAAACTATCCTTCAACACCACACTGAAACCCCATCAGAGAAAGCTCTACTGGAGCCTTCTTCTATTTCTAGTCCTTGTCTTCAGTCTATCCAGATTTTCCTGTTTCTCTTACTCACAATTTTAAAAGGCCTCCTATTCCCTTTGTAAGATGTAATTGCTCTTACATCAGATTCAAGCTAAGGTCAACTCAGGTGTCTCAGGTCTTGGGTAGATAATTCTCATTTCTAGTTCACAGGGATGAATTGAGACTTCCCAGGGACATGCTTGAAGGACAAATGTTGGTTGTAGATTTGATTTTACTGGACTCCACTGCACCAGCTTTGTCTTTCTGAGTGGGGTGTGGAAAACATTTGTATGTGTGTTGTGGCAGGGGGGAGCAGTTTGAACAGTCTAGAGAGGAGGGATAGGAGAAGGATATAAGAAGACTAAGGAGATGTACCAGTGGTTGTAGCAAGAAAAATATTAATGTGTTGGGATATCTGAATGTCATTTTTAGGTTATTTTTGGTCTACTTATGAAGTAATTCTCTTCTTGTATCTTGTCATAAAGACTTCAGGAAAAGCCATATTAGCCATTCTGAGAACTCTCACTGTGGAAAATTCACCTCATTGGGATTGCATAGGGAGAAAGAGCACTACCCTACCCTAATCCCCAAGCACACACCTGGGGCTTTCTCCTCTTAAAGTCTGGTAGGACTTCTAAGGACTGAACAATAGCCAAGAGTTTTCAAATAGACTGACTCAGTATAGTCTACCTTTCATAAGTGATCCTTCACTGGGGTCTCGACTCCAGCTACCATGGCTAGATTTGGGCATCCTGTAGTCCTGAGTCCTTGCTGGGTGGATCATGAGAAAAGTAAAAGTGCTACAGTCAAAGGCTTACAGGTGCATGAGCAAAATATGACACTCGGTCAATAAAAATATGAGTGCTATGTAGAATCTCATCTAAACACAACAACCTATAGTTGAAGAGGTTAAATACTAAGAGCTGAGGTCAGAATCATTCCTTTGCCTCTGTTTCTGCACTTTGGATCTAGCATAAGTTCATTTGATAAACATGTGATTTATGGAATTGAAGGAGAAATGACTAGAGTTCAGGCTTTGGCTTTTCTTCCTTAGAGAACAGCAGCGAGAGACTTGGGCCTCTAGGTCTCCTATCAGAGAAGGTTCAGAAGAATGAAGGAGAGAAGCTCAAGATGTTTAACATCTGTTATATTCTTGACCTTTTATGTGCATTATCTCAAATAACTGGCAGAAAGAATTAATGACCTCTGGCCTAAAATGGGTGTGATAAACTCATAGAGGGTTACTTATCCAAGGTCAAACAGTAGCTTTAGACATGGGATTTGAATCTAGGTGACTTTAATTCCCCATTATTCCACGAAACTTCTCAAAGAAGCTTCATATAAGACAGAACCTTCCATATGGTATTAGAATAACAGAAGAGGGAAGGTCAGGCAGTCGGCATTTCCTATCTGATAGCAGATAATTACGCATCATGCTTGTCTTCTCACACCACCTGTGACATGTTATTCTTATGGATTAGGAATCCAAGGACACATCATTCCCCTTCTTGGCTCTAGTCTTAGTACCAGCAAAATGAGGGCATCTCACTGGAGAATGGGTATTTATTGTCCTGCCAGTCTCTGCAGGGGTAAGAATTCATTATGAAGAGAGAAGAGAAAATGCTAGATGAAATGGTCTACCTCAGGCTTAGCCATTATAAAAAGAAGCTACATTTACAAAAGACCATTGCCCATGCCTCTTGCTTGTTGCCACTGGGACAATGGTTTTAGTCCATCACTACCACAGGGCAGCAGGGAACTACTGGTGACATTGGCCTCTTATCTCATGCTTCATTATTCTGGAGTTCAGCTTTCAGCACCTACTCTGAGGGGGTTGTTTTAATGGGATCGTTAGAGAGTGTTTACTAGATTAAAACTGTGGCTGTCTTCTGCAAAGCAACTCTGCAAATGGCTTTATGGGTTTCCGGATTTATTTTGTCTCAATGACTAGGCTCAGTTTGCAAATCAAATCAAAGCTGATTTTTCTAACTGCCACTTGGGCACACCCAGCGAGAGTCTGCAGAGCCAGCTGTGTTCCCTTGATGGCTGGTGCCAGAGATGGGAGTGCTGCTGCCTGCTGATGGCCAGAGAGGTTCCAACAGGGAGAGGGCAGACAGCTTGACCCTAACCAGGACAGGTGGTCAAAGTCAAAGAAAGCAAATTTCATCTTCTGGAAGGAGAAAAGGCAGATAGGATCTATGTCTTAAAGACTCTTAGATGGAGACTAAAGACTCATAGATGGAGATAATTGGGAGCCAAATATGGACTCATGATATTGAAGCTCTGTCCAAATGAAGTGTCCAAATGAAGGTGGAAGGGACTTGTTAGGACAGAAGTGAGGTCCCTGTCACAGCAAGTGGAGCCAGACATCAGTTTCTGGAACAGAAACTGGTAGATGCCACTGGTGCCACTCTCACCTATTCAGGTTGGTGGACCATCCCCTATGGTTCTAGAACTGAGCTTCTGGATCAGAAACCATTTTCCCCTTGATCTGCTCTGAGTCATAAGGGCATGAACTGAGATGCCCAGGTGCCTCCTTCAGCAGCTGCAGCCTGGAGCAGGGGCACCTTCCACCACATGGGATAATCATCTTCCACAGGAAAGGGTGTGCCCCCACCTCCTCTTTGAGCTTCAGCATCTCAAAAGTCTAAGTATCCTACCCCAAACTTCTATGTGCTCCATTTTCCTAAGGGTCACCTCTGAGCAGAGGCAGCTTACATCTTCAACCTGGTTCCTAAATTGAGCCCATCCCTCCTCTTCCAAATGTAAGGTAAACATTATTTAAGGGATCTATAATTTTTTTAAAGATTTTTTTATTTATCTGACAGAGAGAAACACAGCCAGAGAGGGAACACAAGCAGGGGGAGTGAGAGAGGGAGAAGCAGGCTTCCCGCGGAGCAGGGAGCCCGATGTGGGACTCGATCCTGGGTCTCCAGGATCATGACCTGAGCCAAAGGCAGTCACTTAACCAACTGAGCCACCCAGGCGCCCCTATTTAAGGGGTCTAAATACACCTCCTCCTTACTTGCCCTGTCTTACATTTTCTGTTTTAACTACACAAACAAAACCTCATTGTTAAGTAATCTTTGTACTTCCCTCCCTTCAAAGAATAAATCGTACTTCTCTGTTTCTAAACCAAAATTTAGTGTTTTTTTAACCAATAGCTGAAGTTTTCTCTCCGTGGCTCTGAACAAGTTCCCAGAGTACAGTGTGCTAAGCAGAGGGCTTTTAGAGTTTTCCGTCAGCTATTGAATTGGAGGCAATTCCGTCATCTTTTTGCTATCCTTCAACCTGACAGTGGAAAACATCCTCTGTATAAAAAGAGCACTGTGGTAGATGCCACTGGTGCCGCTCTCCCCTTTTCAGGTTGGTGGACCATCCTCTAGCTGCTATGAGTGTTGAGACTAAGGGCTTATACCTATGACTTTCTCTAGACATGTAGCAGGACTCAGGGTTGCCATTTCCCCTGGAGCCACCTGAGAGATGGAGGGGAGGGAGAAGGGGAAAGGAAAAGGGGGGTACCAAGGACTAATTGTTATGGGGGAAGAGGCAGAAATCCTGGTCTTCTTGTTCAAGCCAGAACAATTTATATTCTAACCGTATCTAGCCTTGGCTTTAATTGATCTGAGAATAGATTCTTGCTTAGCATTTTCTTATTACCTATCCCACTTCCCTCTTTTATTTACAAATTTCTTCTAAGAGCCCTCCCTTAATACCTTACACGCACCCAAATCCCTGCCTCAGGCTCTACTTCTAGGGAATCTGTCTTAAGAGAGCTCCCATTTGCCTTTGTCTGCTCACTGATGAACTCCACTTTCCTACTACCATTGAACTTACATTCAGATTCCTCTAAATCTTCAGCCAAAGTTAATCATAGGCAACCCCTGGCTGAGGACCAAAGTAAAGATGGATGTGAATCTGGGGCAATGCCAACAAGTCCCCCACCAATGAAAAAGACTGCCTTCAAGGCTTTTGAGGTGAGCTTGTTTGGATCCTAGAATTATCCTCTTTATTAGCAAATACCAAACTCCCACCCACAGTCCCTTAGTTGTGCCTTCAATTTTTGGTTCTGTAAAAAAATAGTGCCCCCTCGTGATATATGGATCTATGCACTAAATCCTCTCTAACTACTGGGAACTTGGGCCTTTACAGGGGCTTCAGGCCAGGGGTGTGACTCTTCTCACAGTCTGAGGTGCTCAGTCAGCTGGGCTCCCAAATCCTACCTTTGGTCCTGGTCCTATGCAATTCCTAGTGTTAGGTGAGAAGGGGTGATGATGGATAGGAGACACAAAGTCTCCTATACTGTACCAGTCCCAAGGAAACAGAGCCCCAGATCATGGCCTAAGAACATATCTGCCATTACTGCCTGAGACTTTGGCACCATTGATACTTTAGTCCCCATTCAGTACATTTCGCTTCTCTTTGGAAACACTGATCACAATCTAACTCCAAGACTATCTGTTGAAATCATTCATGTAAAGTCTGTTTCCACACTAGACCGTGAGCTCCTTGAGGACAGGAACCATGTCTGCTGATTTACCACGAAAACGTAGTGCCTTTCAAAGTGTCCAGTTCCCAGATGCTGAGTGAGTCAACTATACAAAGGAAGTAACATTCATTGACAATAATTTTATCCAAAACACTTCGCAGTACGACACTTGTCAGCATAGTGTATCATCTGACCCTCTAACCAAGTGGATGATAGAGGTCTTCGTGTACTGGAGCTGGCTTGTACCAGCTTGCTAGAGCCAACTGTAAAACATTCTTGATTTTTTTGCAAGCCAGTTGTTATTAAACCATCGGTAGCGTGATTGAACATGGTGGGGATATTTATATCCTGGAGATCAACAAAGACTATAATTAAGAGGTTTTCTTTTACAAATAACAGGTTTATCATCAAACCACTGGCAGTAGGTGTGCTAAAAAATGTTCTGTAAATGAAGAAATGGACATAACTTTAAATATGGTGCCTCCGAGTTTCAGGAAGATGAAGTGAGACTTTCAAGGTTTCTGACCCTTGCTACAGTGAGAGGCTCGCTTCAGCTTCATTTATTCATTTCAGCAGGCATTTTTCAAGTGTCAATCATGTGCCATGAACTTTGTGCCATGGCAAAATGTGATGGGGACATTAGTGGTTAAGACCAAGGAGCTCCTCATGAGAAATCCTCTCAATCAACCATGCTCATGTCTACACCAAGAGGTTGGCCTTCTCAGACCCCAGAAACATGACTGGATCAGGACCTGATACTTCACCACCATGTGGGATCTAAGAGGCTGTCCATCTGTCACAGTCCCAGCAATTGTGTATGAGTAGATGGCCCACTGTGTTTACTCTCTGTCCATGGCTCCTTCAATAGAATCCACAGCTCCTCTGCCCAATGCAGCCTCACTGAGTTTCCCAAAGGATGAGCGGTCAAATATAGACCTTAGCTTACCACCAGGGCCTCCTCTGACAGGGATAGTTCCTGGTCTTTGCACACCCTTAAAAACCCGTATTGGGATTATACCATGAATAAAGAATAGTCAGAGGCGCCAATGGAAACCACATGGACACGTCCCCTAACTGTATGGGTCCTGCTATGAGTTGAACTATGTGTCCAAACCCCCAATTCATATGTAGGAATCTCAACCCGCAGGGTCTCAGAATGCAACATCTACAAATCCTATATTCAGGATGTCTCAGAATATAAGGTTCGTTGATGTAATTAGTTAACTTAGGATGAGGTTAAACTAGAGTAGGATGGGCTCCTAACCTAACAGTACCAGTCCCTATAAAAAAGGGAAATCTTGAACACAAGATGCCCATAGGGATAATACTATGAAAGATGAAAAACCAAGGAGCATCAAAGATTGCCAGCAGCTAGGGGAGAGGCATGGATCAGAGCCTTCCCTCATAGTCCTCAAAGGAACCAACACTACTGATAACCTAGCCTCCAGAACTGTGAGACAAGAAATTTTGTTGTTCAGTCACTCATCTGGTAGTACTTTAGTATAGTGCCACAGAAAACTAATCTAGGTCCCTTGCTTGGCAACCGTCCAAACTGGGCAGAACTACATTAGAGTTTGGGTGACTAACAAGGATGTTAAAGACAGGCAAGGGTTAGAGCCCAGAGCCCCATGCTGGATCCAGTTGTCGAATCTAGTAGAAGAGGTGCTGCGCTTGGGGTCAGGGTAGAGTGAACCTGCCTGAATGCTAGGGACTGTTACGTTCTGTCTGTGAACCCTCTAGTGCACACAGTTGACTAGAGACAGCATCTGTAATCACCAACCACATGCTTCGTCATCAGAGCAGTGGCCTCTAGCTTGCACGTGTGATCATACTCCAGAGGCAGGATGCCCACTGTAGGCCTACAAGGAAGGTGCCACGATGACAGGGAGGTGGAAGTGCTTGGAGGGAGCTGGACGGCTAGTGGAATATGCCACTACCACATCATCTTCCACCAATGCCTTAGGGATCTCAGTATCTTATTTTCCTCTGTTAAAAGTGTTTTCAGCAAACTCACAAGGTGATAAATTTGACTGAGGAAAGAGATGGGTTGAATATGCTTCCTGGCCTTAGATCCTTGATGCAGAGTCCTCATGAGCAGTGCACAGATTTAGAGAGGGTTTGCCTTTAATTGGTCATTGTTTCTCCCTGGCTAACTCAAGGCACTGAGAAGACATTAACCAAACACAGGTCTCCTTTTCTTTGCTTTTTCCTTGGCTTTTATTCAACAAGCATCCTCTTATCTGAGGTTGTACCGAGAAGGCTAACTCCCTGAACTCTGTGAGACTGGCATTCTGCATTGTCCAGCTCGCTGTCCCATTCCAGGTGTTCCTAGAGCTCTGTCTCTCTGGGCTGACATGATGGCCCTTGAGGACCTGGAAAGTGAGGGTGTCAATCCTTGGAATCTACCTCTGACTCTTTCCTGGCCAGTTAGCTGGACATTCACACTGATTCACTTGTTCCCATCCTTCCACACATCCATAGGCTATATGAGCATACAGTCCACTAAGGAAGACTGTGTCCTAAAGGTCAAACAGGAGAAATCCTTATGCTATGAAGAGGTACAAGCTTTCTGCTCTAGCTCTTTAAAGACCACTGCAATTCTCCTGCAAAGGAGCAATGCAGCTCTGCAGAAGTATGGCATGGTGGGCCTCAACGTCTATGATGACACTAGATCCTGAAATCGTCAGGATAATAGAGTTTTAATTATTCTCTCACAAAGTCCCCATATGAACCTATTGCCCATCCAACCATGTGTTCCTGATTCTCAGTTTAGAAAATAAAATCTAACCAACTACCCTTCAGGGAGGAGATTATGTCTAGAGGGTATCCCTCAAGTCCCACATGCCCACGGAAGGCTGAGCAATCACATCAACCCCTCTCTTGTCTAGAGATCAAAAACTGGAGGGGAGCCACAGAGAACCATCATGGTGGTCTCCCTGTAAGTTTCCTTCCCTCACGTGGCTGCCCCTTTAAGCAGGACACTGCAGACACTCAGCTGTCCTGCTTGCAGTCTGGAGCTCTAGTGCTATACTATGGATGATGTTCTTCCTCCTGGATTATCTGTTTTCCTCAGTGGGAAAGTCTGCCAAGGCCTGTGATTTGTGCCACATTTGTTTGCAGGCCATCAATTCTCCTTGCCTCACAAAGAGTATTTTATCTTGTTCTGTCCAGTAGCCTGAATTCCTGAGAACGAACAAGTGAGGAACACACTGGCCTCTCATGACTTATGTGAAATCAGAGTGAGTTCTTATCACAGTGAGTCCTTAGTGCTTCCATCTTCTCCTTCCTGTATCATTTTCCTTCTTCTGCCTACACATTGAGCTGGTTTTCTTCAAAGTTATGAAAGTCACGAGTGATAGGCCTTTGTACATATTTTGCCAAATAACCTTAGATATTCTCCTCCTTCTCTCTCTCTCTCTCCCCACTCTCTTATCTCTTCCTCTCCCCTCCCATGTGTGCATTTTCCTCTGAATGAGTGTGCATGTGTGTATATATATTCACATATGGAAAGTCACACTTGGGTCATCATCTTTGTTCATGGTTTATACATATGATTATATGTCTACTTATATTTATAATTGTCAGCTCTGAGGAAACATCCTATATGGGCTATCAATAAATGCAGGGAAAAACAGAATTGTCCAATTTTGGTGGGTTTATATGGAGAGAATGGTTGTTAAAAATATCCATTCTATAATAAAAAGATAAACCTGATTTCTAGCCATTCAACCTTGTAATAGGTTAAATGATAACAAACTATTCATTGATTTTTTTTTAAGAGTAATAAACAGAAACATGTACCAATTGAAAGGGCCAGGCAATTCAATTATAATTAGGAAAACAAAAAGTGATGAGCCTGAACAATGCTGCCTTAGTTTTTGGATAAGTATTGAAAATTCTAGCTACCTAATAATGCAGTGTTTGTTTTCTCATTATTAAGGGCACCAATGCTATCACCTCTTTTGCGAAAGCCAAACCCAGTTGAAAGAAGTACAAAACTCAGAACATAGGTTTGATAGACATACTTAAAAAAAATGCACACATAAACACAGACTCAAATATAATGAAAATACATAGCAGAAGAATATTTGAGTAAATTTATATTCACCACTCTACTGACTCACATACCAGTCCGTTCATCCATTCATCTGTCTGTCTGCCCATCTGTCCGTCCGTCTGTCCATCCATCCATCCATCCATCCACCAATTCAACAAATATGTTTTGAGTTCTTACTGTGCTTTAGGCACTGTGTTAATATATACTGCAAGAATATATTAATACCTAGATGCAAATGACTCCAATGAAAATAACAATTATTTTTCATTTGTAGTAACTGTTGGCTCAACTTTCCCTGTGTGGCTAGAAGGAGAAATACTTAAACAGCTGAAGACAGATAAGGACATGCCAACATACCTTTTGTAGCCAGGCGAATGCAGTTGATTTTGGTCTCCTGTGAACAATAAAAGTGAGGTTCCAGTTAATTATTTGCAGGTTTGCTTTGTTATATAAAGAAAAAATATACATATGTATGTTAAATTATAATTTTAAATCTGTCCTTTCCATTTCTTCCTCCACTGGAATCACCTTTTAATTCTATTTCTTCATTTCTTTTCAAGCTAGGTACATACTAGGTTCCTTTCACTTTTGGCTCCCATCACCTCATAAGCTTCTTCCCCAGACAGTAACACTTATAAACATATCAGATACTACTACTGCCTAGCACAGGACAACTTTAACAATGACACTAAGTGAGTACACTGTGGCATGAGTTAGTAGATGGCAACAGGACCATCCTTGGGAACCTATAAATGAATAATGCATCTATCAGCACAGACTGAAACAGGCACTTAGCAATAGCTCAGTCAATAGGAACGTGTAAAAATCAAACTGTGAAGTTCATGTTCAAAAAGTCACTTTGGTCCCCAGATCTTGGTGAACCTCGCGGTTTTCATGGATAATGTTGTGTGTGTATGCTTTTGTAGCAATTGAATCTTTGCTATGTAAACTAATTATTGTTGACTATTCCCCAAGTGGACAAAATCCATAAATTTATGATGTTACTAGGCATGCAGTTGAGTTACAGAAGAGTGTGCTTGGAAAGAGAATCATATTAGCCTGCTTTATTGGGATAATCTCCCAGAAGGCTCTAGAACCAGTTGAAAATTCCAATTGACTAAGCTATACCTCCAGCAACAGTCTGAAGGTAGTGTAGCAATGAAAATAAAAGGCAAAGAATGCAAGTGTGTGAGTCTCAAGAATCAAATGTGTACTTTTGGGACTTCACCAAAATAAAATCTTCTGCATAGCAAAAGAAACAGTCAACAAAACAAAGAGGTAACCCACAGAATGGGAGAAGATATTCACAAATGACACTACAGACATAGGGCTGATATCCAAGATCTATAAAGAACTCCTCAAACTCAATAACCAAAAAAAGATGATCACATCAAAAAATGGGCAGGAGACACTTCTCCATAGAAGACATACAAATGGCTAACATGAAAAAGTGTCCGTCATCATTAGCTATCAGGGAAATTCAAATCAATACCACATTGAGATACCACCTTACACCAGTCAAAATGGCCAAAATTAACAAGACAGGAAACAACAAGTGTTGGAGAGGCTGTGGAGAAAGGGGAACCCTCTTACGCTGTTGGTGGGAATGCATGTTGGTGCAGCTGCTTTGGAAAACAGTGTGGAGATTCCTTAAAAATTTTAAGATAGAGCTACCATATGACCCTGCAATTGCTCTACTGGGTATTTACCCCAAAGATACAGATTTAATGAAAAGAAGGGCCATATGTACCCCAATGTTCATAGCAATGGCCACAATTGCCAAATTGTGGAAAGAGCCAAGGTGCCATTCAACAGACGAATATATAAAGAAGATATGGTCCATATATACAATGGAATATTCTCCTCCATCAGAAAGAATGAACACTCAACTTTTGTAGCAACATGGACAGGATTGAAGGAGATTATGCTGAGTGAAACAAGCCAAGCAGAGAAAGTCAAATACCATATGGTTTCACTTACTTGTAGAGCATAAGGAGTAACATGGAGGACAGTAGGAGAAGGAAAGGGAATATGAATTTGGGTAAATCAGGGAGGGAGATGAAACATGAGAGACTTTGGACTCAGAAAAAAACAGGATTTTGGAAGGGAGGGAGTGGGGGTATGGGTGAGCCTGGTGGTGGGTATTGAGGGCATGTATTGCATGGAACACTGGCTGTGGGGCATAAACAATGAATCTTGGAACACTGAAAAAATAAAATAAAGTAAAAAATAAAAAAAAGAAAAATAAAGATACTCAATGAATGTTTGAATAATGTATTTAATTTTCCTTATTAGCATAAACAAATTCTACCATTCCACTTTATTTTACTTATAATTGACAATAATAAAAATATTCATAGTTTTAATAAAATAAAAAAAATAATCAAATATGTGTCTTGCTATGCCACTCATAAGAAATCACTGCATCTTGAAGGCACTTAGATTAGTCAGGTCTTTGAGGGTTCCTGGACCCAATTCTGGTGTGTGTGTTGGGGGTGGTTTCCTCCCCTTCTATAACACCAAGCAATCCTCAGATACCAGCAGGGTATCTGAGAATACAACTCAGTTCTGACACTGTTTACCTGGAGATGGCATCAGATTCCACAGGTCAAGGGTTCAATTCTACAAGACTATCCCATACCCCCCCACACTTCAGATGCCAGGTACCAGCCTCAGGCTGTTATCTGTGCTTTTGACCTCCCAGCTACAGATTGGAGGTTCCAATGACCTCCATCTTAGGTTTGATTCATTTGTTACAGCAGCTCATAGAACTCAAAGAAATATGTTAGTATATCACCAGTTTATTGTAAAAGGATGTAACTCAGGAACAGCCAAATAGAAGAGATGCATAGGGTGAGGTATGTGGAGAGGGGTGCAGAACCTCCATGCCTTTTTCAGAAGTGCGCCTCTTCCCAGTCTCCATATGGTCACCTACCCAGAAGCTCTCTAAGTAAGCCTAATCCTTCTGGATTGTTTTTTAAGATTTTATTTCTTTATTTGTTTATTTGACAGAGAGAAATACAGCTAGAGAGGGAACAAGCAGGGGGAGTGAGAGAGGGAGAAGCAGGCTTCCCACCGAGCAGGGAGCCCGATGTGGGACTCAATCCCAGATCTCCGGGATCATGACCTGAGCTGAAGACAGTTGCTTAACCAACTGAGCCACCCAGGTGCCCCTCCTGGATTTTTATGGAGGCTCCACTGTATGGTGATTATTGACTAAGTCACTGGCTACTGGCTGACTGAACCTCTAGCCCCTTGCCTCCTCCCAGAGGTCCAATAGGCTGGGAGTGGGGACTGTGGGACTGTGGGACTAAATGTTCCAACCCTCTGATAGATGTTGATCCTCCTGGCAACCAGCTCCTTCCTTAGGTGGGTTCCAAAAGCCACCCTCATTAACATAACAAAAGACATTTTTTGCCATTGACACCTAAGAAATTACAAGGGTTTAGGAAGCTGTGAGCCAGAAACCAGGACAAAGTCCAAGTACACATGAGAAATACATTTTTGGTCATCTGAATGACTAAAAATTCATTTCTTCTAAGAAATCACAATATTGCATCAGGTTTATGCAAAGTATAAAACCCATGAACTTCAGACGGAGGCATAGTAATCCATTGTATATATGTACCACATCTTCTTTATCCATTCATCTGTTGATGGGCACCTTGGAAAGGATGAATACCCAACTTTTGTAGCAACATGGACTGGACTGGAAGAGATTATGCTGAGTGAAATAAGCCAAGAAGAGAAAGTCAAGTATCGCATGGTCTCACTTACTTGCGGTGCATGAGGGGCAAACTGGAGGACAGTGGCAGAAGGAAAGCAAATGGGAACTAGGGTAATCTAGGGAGGGAAACGAAACAACAG
>PITA01021368.1:0-32840 GCA_004023965.1 Spilogale gracilis
CCCCTGGGATAAACAAAGATACTTTTATCAGGCAAGACATTCCAAGGGCTTAGACCCCTCCTGGGAACTGAGAACAAAGACTAGCCCTCTTTCAGGGCAAGGTGAGGATTTTTACTATACAGTCTTAGAAGCGGGATGGCCATGAGAAGAGTGATAGTGATGATGACAATAATTGTGACATAAGGAAAGAAGGGGTAGGTGCTGTTATAGGAGGAGCCACATAGGTTTGGCTTTGGGTGCTCCTCCCCCCACTCCCAGTAATGAATGATGGTTATTTTTTTTAAAAGACATGATGGAGAAGGTACAGGCTTTCAAGGACAGTGGAACTTTAAGTGGCTGGCATTTTTGAATGATTGTGATTTTATGGCCTTTTCCTCTTTCATTAAGTTCAGAATGAATGATCATATTTCATTTATTTATTTATTTAAAAAAGATTATTTATTTATTTGCTCCCCCCCCCCCCCACACAGATCACAAGTAGTCAGAGAAGCAGGCAGAGAGAGAGGAGGAAGCAGGCTCCCTGCTAAGCAGAGAGCCCGACGTGGGCCTCGATCCCAGGACCCTGAGATCATGACTTGAACCAAAGGCAGAGGCTTTAACCCACTGAGCCACTCAGGCGCTCAAATGATCATATTTTAAAAGCTGGTCAACCCAAATTATAAACAGCTCCACATTCTCTTCTTGGATTTGCAGTTAATTTGGACAGACGAAAGAACGGAAGTTAAAGGCAATTTGGCACATGACGTTTGGATTTCTAGATATTTAGCAAAGGGAGTCATAATCAAAAACAAAGCCCGCAGCTTGTAAATTCAGTAAGACTTTATTTTAACAAGATTCAGGTGTTTGTAGCAAATAATATTCTCTCTCATTGATAATGGGACCCTTGATAAAATTCTTTAGTTTTTCATAGTGATTATAAAGTTAGAGATTATAATTTTGCTGGATTTACTCCACTGATCATTTATTGCAGTGGGATTGTTTATGTGGGTTTTATTTTACATTGTCTGAATAGCAAGTGTACTGGTTCAGAGAAGCCAATTACTAGTAAGTGAAGGAAGAATTGACTGTCGGTGAGGTTGAATATGGAAAGGGCAGATGAACTGTTGCACTGCATACAAATAAAGGTTAGACTCCAGGTACAGAATAATTAGGCAAAGAGCAGTGGCCTGAGTCTCTAAAATAGATTAATGGGACTGCTTTCACCAGCACAACAAATTAATCTCTAAAGGCAGATAGTCAAGAAAATAAATGGACAACACAGTATCAAGTGGCTTTAAGTTAAAGGAAGGAAAGAAGGAAATAACCAGGATGCAATTACGACCTTCTGGAATATCTGCTGGCAGCAGGGATTATAATGAGAGCAGACAGAAACCCTTACCCGAAGCAGATTCATAAATCTCTTCTCAGATAATGAAAATAGGATCTTTTCTGGTGTGCACAGTAAGCAAACCTCTCTGAAGATAAACAACACTCCCCCCACCCTCCAAAAAAGAGGGGGACACTGAAGTGCTCACTGGTGAGTGATACTGGTGCTTCTGGTGCTGAAATGCAAGCTGATAAAAATTTGCAGTGTGATTTTTTTTTAAAACGCCCAGTTGGTTCTTCAGGCGGGGATGTTTTGCCATTTGGAATGGTTTTGCCATCAACTTTAAAAGGGACAAGTACTACCCATCCATCACCCTCGCCTATCTAAACTTCAGCAGATTTGGGAATTCTTTCTGTCCCCCTGATCATGCTTTGCCCGATCCCTATGTCTTCTTATGTGTGCCAGGCTTTTGGGAAGTGTCAGATTGCTCTGAAAAGTTGTGTCGTTTGACTTGGTTTTGCTGTCCTTGGGCAGTGAGACTCAGCACCTGGAGCAGATGGTCCCTGTGAATATGCATTTTAAGGAAGTGACTGGTGCATTGATTGGGATGACAAAGAGGTGACAGTACCTGGGGGAAATCACTGAGCCATGCAGATCCCAGCCTTCAGACTCTTTAGCTGCCATCTCTGTCTTCACTCCACCCTGGGCTCTGTGTCAGGGGTGGATATGTTTTGGAAAAGCAGGTTGAGCCTTCGGCATCCCACTGGGCGCCCTGTACGGGAGCTGGTGTGATCTTCACAACTATTGGGATCAGTGACATCAAGCACCAAGCAACAGTTTTAAGCATATATTTCAAAAAGTTCTTTTGTGTGGAAATACTTCTAATTAAAGGGCTACCACATAATATCCATTTGTCTTTTTAAATGACTCTAAATGCTCGAAAGAATGACATAAATATGGTTGAATTATGCACAAAGCAGTGATTTGCAAAGATACTGTGGTTTCTCCTTTTCCTACTTTCTGATGGAGCGATCTTTGTTAAAGCAGCACAGGACATCAATGAATGTAACAGATGAATCACTTTAAGTGACAAGGGAAAGGTCCCAGACGCCTGGCCACGGTGATAATTACAGAATGGGTGTCCATCTGTCACCTCTGGCCCTGGCCAGGGCAGGCGGGAGGGGGTGGAAGCTGGAAGCCACGGGGCCCGGGAGGGATGGAGGGATGAGGGCTCAGAGCAGAACGTGACACTGGGATGCCATGCCCCATGACAGTGCCACACGGCAGAAACTCCAGAGCGAGGAAGGACCGTCTGTTTTCACAGCTACTGCCAGATCCCTCCACAAAGAGGCTTTGGCTTTTCTTTTTCTTCGAAGTCTCTCATAAATCAGGTGGCTGTATGTTATATAGAGTCAGGTTTATGAGGTCACTGGAACTGTTTCTTTTCTTTCTATTGTTTCTTTAAACTCTCTGTACACATGTGCACGTGTGTGTGTGTGTGAACCCGGGTGTGTGCCCACGCTTCCTAGGCTCCACGCTCCCCCAAATGCTTCTCATCTTGCCTAACTCCCCTAGGTTGGCTAGTTTTCCAGTGCTTAAAGGAGAACTTTTAGAACCTTCCTCCATAGTAGCCGGGGCCAATAGATACTTTGTACAACTCCCCCTGCCCTCAACACACACACACACATGCCTGTGCGTGCATACACACAGAATTAGTGCACAGAGATGCTAGTGTCTCCTCTCTTTGCTCCTTCCCTCAACTGCCGGTTGTGCAATTTAATAACTCCACGCATGCATTCTTTACTTTGTAAACCTTTGCCCAGCATCTTGTATATTCCACACCAAGCTAGGAAAACAGAGGAATGGGGCTCTTGCAACAAAGCAGGAGTGATTGAAAGGCATGTGGATTACCTTGCATGCTTTAGAACTATATAAGTAATGTCTTGCAAATTTTCTTCAGCTTGCTTATATTGCCCAATATTAGATTTCTGAGATTTGCTCACCTTGATATAGAAGGCTCTAGTCATTCGCTTTCATTGCTGTGTAGCATTGTGATGCGTTAATGCACTTACCCCTTCTGCAGGCGCTCATTCAGGCGGCGTCCAGGTTTTTATTATTATGAATAATGATGCAATAAAAATTCCTGCTCTGTTGACTTGTGCACAAGGAGTCTCCAAGGAATATACCAAGAAATGGAATTGCTCTTAAATGTTGGTCCCAGCTTGCATGCTTACCAGCAGGATTTGAGAATTCTCTTTTGACCTCATCATTCCTATACGTGGTATTGCCAAATGGTGAAATTTTTTGCCCATCTGATGAAATCTCATTGTTTTGACATACCTTTTCCTGACTGCTTGCAAGTAAGGTTGAACACATTTTTTTTTCTCCATGTGCTTATTGGTTGTTCATGTTTCCTTCTTTGGAGTTCCCATTTCAAATCCTTTGTCTACTTCCAAGTTGTTTGTGTTTTTCTTATTGATTTTTAAGAATTGTTTATGTATTGCAGATGAAAATCCTTTGGCTTTTCTGCAGGTTGCAAATATATTTCACAAACTGTGGAGCTTATTTTGCTTGTGTTGTCTTTTATGTATAGAAGTTTTATATTTTAATTGAAATCGGATTTATCCATAACATCCATTATGGCTTATGCTTCTAAAAGATGTGTGCCTAGGAAGGATTTCACTACTCCGGTGTCTTAAATACAGTCTCCTTGGGGTGCCTGGGTGGCTCAGTCAGTTGAGTGAGTGACTCTCGATTTTGGCTCAGTCATGATCATCTTAGCGTTGGGCTATGGGCTGGGCATGGAGCCTGCTTAAGGCTCCCTCTCCTTCTGCTCCTCCCCCCACAGCTTGAACTCTCTCTTAGATAATGGGGCACCTGGGTGGCTCAGTTGTTAAGCGTCTGCCTGCGCTCAGGTCATGATCCCAGAATTCTGGGATCGGGTCCCCTATTGGGCTCCCTGCTTGGCGGGAAGCCTGCTTCTCCCTCTCTTATTGCCCCTGCTTGTGTTTCCTCTCTCGCTGTGTTTCTCTCAAATAAAAATAAATAAATAAGTAAAACCTAAAAAAAAAAAAAAAAAAAAAAAAAGATAACCTTCCTGTATTTTGTTCTAAAACTTTTTACTTTTATTTTTTAAACTCAGCTATTTAAATCATCTTGAACTTATTTTTGTGTGTGGTGTGAAATAGAGATCTAATTTTACACTTGCTGTATTGTTCCAGGAGCACTTATTCACTCTGTCAGCCCTCTGATATGTAACCATCTTGTGTTGTATATTAAATGTTCCTAGTATGCAGAACTGGCTGTTGGTCTGTCACTGCACACTGTCATAATTGCCAGAGATTTGATTTATTTTATTTTATTTCAAATATTTTATTTTTTTGAGAGAGAGAGGGAAAGAGTATGAGCTGGGATAGAGGGTGGAGGGACAGAAGGAGAAGCAGGCTCCCCACTGAGCAAGGAGCCCGACATAGGGATCAATCCCAGGACCCTGAAATCATGACCTGAGCTGATGCTTAACCAACTGAACCACCCAGGTACCCTTTGCTGGCACTCTATAATCAGTTCTTAGCAAGGGCCAGGTGAACCCATGATTTTCTTATTTGAAGTATCTTGACTATTCTTAAATATTTATATTTTGATTGGAACTGCATTAAACTTGTAGGTTAATTTGGAAGTAAATGAGATCTATATGATGGCTTGTTCAGGACACAATAATAAAAAACTGTGAATTCCTCAGGGTGAGGGACAGGTTTTAAGAGGGGATAGGTATTAGTGAGTTCGCTTTTGGTCATTTTGAGACTGGTGTGCCCATGGAATAATATCCCAGGAAATGTAGGCCTGGATCTCAAGGGAGAAGATAGAGAGGAGGCCTGAGAGTATGAGGAAGATGGCTGACTGAGAGTGCCTTGAAGAGGCTGGGAACCAAGCTTTGGAGAATGTCTACATTCTGTCAGCAGGCCAGGGGGGCAGATGTTAGTGGCCAACAAAATGGAAGTGGAGGCAAAAGTCAGAGACTTACAAAGAGAATGTAGAGGAGAGTGGGCAAGCTCTGAAAAAGAAAGAAAGAAAAGAAAGGAAAAAAGGGAATGAAGGAAGGATGAAGGGAGGGAGGGAGGGAAGGATGGGAAGAAGGAAAAGAAAATTAAAAAGTAGCATTTTATCACTATACACACCCCCTAGAATGGCTAAAACTAAAAAGACTGACACCACCAAGTGTTGGCGAGGATGTGGACCAGCTCAAACTCTCATATTCTGCTGACAGGAATGCACAATGGTACAACCACTTTAGAAAACCGTTTGGGGGTTTCATAAAGAGTTAAACGTGCGATATGCAACTTTGTTATGGTACTGCTAGATATTTACCCAAAGGAAAGAAAAAATATCACCACACAAATAACTTGCATGTATATCTTCATAATAGCTTTATTTGCCATGGTCAAACACTTGAAACAACCTAAATGTCCATCAACAGGTGAATGGAGAAACACGTTGTGATATAGCCTTACCATGGGATACTACTCAGCAGTATAAAAGGCTGAAGGACGTATACAGCAATATTGGTGAATCTCAGAAACATTAAGTGGAGTGAAATAAGGCAGGCAGAAAATGTATGTGATAAATAATTCCAGTTACAGAAAATGCAAACTGTAGTGACAGAAAACTGGGCTGGGACAGAGGGAAGATGAGCTATAAAGGGAGATGAGAAATTTTGGCGAGTAATGGAAATGATATGACTTTCAAATAGAAGCAATTTTGTGATACTGTGATTTATAAGAAATCATTCAGATGATTCATTCAGATTCATTCATTCAGATGGTCATTCAGATGACCAAAATATAGTTCCCTGATACATGTATTCCTCATTCATAGTTCCTGAATTGCAGCTCCCCAAACCCTCTTAGTTTCCTGAGCCATAAGAGCAATGGGCATACCTTTTGTTGTAATACTTGGGCTCTTGTCTTCAATTCCAGAAAAGCTTCAGAGCCGGATGGGGGCTGGTGGCCAGGGGAATCAATCATGATGATAAAGTTTAAACTTTCACTTCCACCCCCTGATTTTCAGAGATGGAAGAGGAGCTAGATTGAACCAATGGCCAATTGAGTTCATCAATCAGGCTTAGTAGTGAAACCTCTGTAAAAACTTTAAAAGAATGGTTCGGAGAGCTTCCATGTTGGGGAACCAGAATGCTTCCATGTGCTACTGTTCTGGGCTCTGAGCTCCATGAGAACAGAAGTTCTTTTGCTCAGGACCTTACCCTATGTGTTTCTTTATCTGGCTATTGATGCGTATCCTTTAATGTCCTTTGTAATATATTGGTAATCTAGTGAGTAAGTGGGTTTTCCTGAGTTCTGTGAGCAGTTCTAGCAAATTAGTCAAATTGTGGGAACCTCTGAGTTATAGCCGGTCTGTCAGGAACACAGGTAACAACCTAGACTTAGGACCGGCATCTGAGGTAGAGGGCTGTCTAGTGGGACTGAAACCTTCACCTGTGGATTCTGATGCTATCACCAGGTAGATAGTGTCAGAATTGAGTTGAATTCTTGGACACCCCACTGGTGTCAGACTAACTTGTGGGTGTGGGGAAGGCTTCACATAGGCATGCGCATGTGCGTGTATGCGTGTGTGCATGCACGCGCGCACACACACACACACACACACACACACACACTAGAATTGGGTCCAGGAAATCTCACATTTATTGTTAGTAAATTATTTCTCAATAAAGTTGATAACTGAAAGCAAGCAAGTAAGCAGGAAAGAAAAAAGGGAGGAAGGGAGGGAGGAAGGAAGGAGGGAAGGAGGAAGGAAGGAAAGATGGAAGGAAGGAAGGAAGGAAGGAAGGGAGGGAGGAAAGGAGAGGGGGAGGGAGGGAGGGGAGAACTTTGTTCTTGACCATGTCAGATGAAGAGAGCTTGGCAGGCATATGTGGTTCTGGGGAGCCCTGAGGAGTCAGGGCTGGCTGAGCGGAACCTGGGTTTCAACGCACAGAAAGGTCAATACTCCAGCTTCCCTCTCTTCTTCCTTTTTTCCTTCTCTCTCTCTCTCCTTTTTTGCTCCATCCTCTTTCTCTTCTTTTTCTTTTTTTCTAATTTATAAGTTAGCTGGAGTCTAGAAGGCTGAAACTTAGAGCTTCTGAGGTATTTATGCATTGGGAAGAGGCTATGAGCAGAATGGAGGGAAGGTTCATGCTCTGGAGAAAGATTTCCAGAGCTTACCTGTGAAACAGTCCTTTACATACCTGGTCAGCTCTTTCCCATATGTAAACATTAAAGGGTTGCTGTGTTTATCACACATGCTCCAAGGAAACACTGGTGTTGCTCACAGCCTGATGTCACCCCCTGACCTGAGCACCTCCATCTTGCTGGAGGCCACACAGCGTACTTCTCATCTGCCTCAGTTGTTCAACCTTCTCCACAGGGCTGTGTGTGGTGGTGTGTGTTGGGGGGGGATGGGTGGAGGGGATGGTCATATTTTCCTTAGTATTCTTGATTAGAATTCGTCCAGGCTGCAACTGTTCTTATCAGCATGGTCTTGACCACGATGATGAAGATGGCAGCGAGCACTCAGATAGAGCTCCCTGCACAAGCACCTTCCCAAGCCTCTCATTCATCCCTCATTCCCAAGCCTCTCATTCATCCCAAGCCTCACCTTCCCAAGGCTACTCATTCATCGAATTTTTAAGTACACCAGCCTTGAGGATACATTCTATTATTGTCATCCTCAGTTTCTGATGAGGAAAACTATGGCATAGAGAAAATAATTAGCCCTTGAGTGGTGCACAAAGATTTGAACCCAGTTCCCTGGTTCCTGAGTCTGTCTCTTAGCCACGTGGCTCCCCTGCTTCATGCTGTGTGTGCAGAAGGCAACTCCCTCCACACAGGAACGATCCCATCTGAGATCTTTCTAGATATTTGTTTCCAAGGGCCCTCTTATATTTGTAACCCAAGGTCTTTATCGTCCATCTCTTTTCCTCTTGTGCCACCATACAGTTCATGGTCCTGGGGACACAGGGCCCTACCTTTTGAGTGGCCACTGTGTGAGGTGATCTGTCCAGCTGCATTTTGGGGCCCTGAACACAGCCTGGCCCTCGGCAACCCACAGAGACAGTGCAGCTTGCAGGAGAGGGGGCAGGGTGGGATGCTTTCTCAGAGTTGCAGGCCTGGGATCTCGGGAAGCATTAGAGCATTTGGGCAAAATCTTCAAAATAGATGCCAGTTGTCCTGAAATGATGGGTCAGGGCAATGTCTGTCAGCCTGTTTAAAATTCTGGCAGTTCGCTGAAATACTGTTTCAAATGTTAGGAAACTAGAATAGTCAGACCTTGACAGACCAGGATACAGAGTTTCAGCTAACAAAGGGGGTACCTTTAAGGAGTGGGGAGAAGGAGGAGGAAGAGGAAGCAGGGCTGTCACTCCAGAACAATGGTTTGAGATTCTAGATTCTTTGTATTGACACAGAGATTCTCATCTTTCAAAGTCTCCTAGAATTATGACCTTCTTTTAGCCTGTCATCTACTGGGAGAGGCAGAGTGGGAGAGGCAGGGCTGCTTCCAGGCCTGGGCTGGTCAGGGATGATGTACACTGTCTACCTGTCCACAGGGCACTCATGGATACACTTAGCACTGTAGCTCGTGTCTTACATCGACAGAACCTATTTCTCTGTCTTCCTTCCTTGCTGGCCTGGGAGCCCTGTTAGGCAGGGCCTCTCCCTTCCTCTGTATCCCAGCAAGTAGTGTGGAGTCTGGCACATGGTGGGAGCTTGGCACCTAATTATTGAGCTCAACTTGCTTCAAGCGACCTGGATTCAAATATTTGCTTTATGACCTTGGACAAGGACTTATAATGAATTAGAGCATCCATTTGTCTCATCTGCAAAATGGAGATGATAAAACTACATTAGATTAAATATGGTGGTATGTATAAGTAGACTACACAGAGAAGACCTTCAGCAAATGTGAATTCCCTTTGTTTTCTTTAGATTGAGCATGACCAGAGCCAGATCCTTATACAGAACCTATATCCACCTGGGAGTTGGCTTCCATACTCATCGATCCTTTAGCTGGGGAGTCATAAATGCTCTTTTTTGAGTATCACAAAAGTTCATGTCCTTTGTGGTTAGGGAATAGTTTTCTTGTGGAAATATTGCATCTGGGGGAACCACTTTGTTTGTCCCTTCTTTCGGCGTGTTCTGTATGTACACAAGTCACATGGCAGGAGGCCATATAAATACAGTGGTAGAAGGTCTGCTTGAAGTTAGCATGTTTCTTTATAAATGTACACAGAACATTTACCAAGATAGACATATTCTCACCACAGAGCAAGTCTCAAATTTTAAAAGATTCAAGTCAAAGTGCATTCTTGGAATAATGAAATTAAGTTAGAAATCAGTAACTAAAAGATGTCTGGAAAATCCCCAAATATTTGAAAACTAAATGACACACTCCTTAATAACTCTGGGGCTAAAGAAGGAATCAAATGTGAAATTAGAAATGATTTTGAAATGAAAGAAGTGAAAACCCATTATATCAAAATTTGTGAGATGCAGCCAAAGCAGTACTTAGAGGTGAATATATATAGCACTATATACCCAATGTTCAAGCAAACGTCTTTAAAATCCACCTTAGGAACTAGGAAAAGAAGAACAAATTAAAGTGAGAGTAAGATGAAGAAAGGAAATAATGAAAGTGAAAGCAGAACTCAGTGAAATATAAAACAAAATTAACAAAGAGAATCAGTGAAACAAAAGTTCATCCTCTGAAAAGAACAATGCAATTGAGGAACCTCTAGTCCAAGTGGAAATTAAGATAGGAGACAAATTACCAAGGTCAGGAATGAGAGAGGTGACATCACTACAGTTTCTATGGAGGTTCTGAACCTCATGCCAATAAGTTCAACAACGTCTATGAAATAGACAGATGCTTTGAAAGACACAACCTGCCAATACAAACAAAGCAAAACAAAATGAAAAACTCCAGACCTAGATGGCTTCACAGGGATAATGTTTTTAGCAGACATTTAAGGGAGAAATTATACCAACTCTGTACAAAGTCTTCCAGAAACTTGAAAAAGGACTACTTTTTTTTTTTTTTAAGATTTTATTTATTTATTTGACAGAGAGAGAGATCACAAATAGGCAGAGAGGCAGGCAGGCAGAGAGAGCGGAGGAAGCAGGCTCCCTGCCAAGCAGAGAGCCCGATTTCAGGACCCTGCGATCATGACCTGAGCCGAAGGCAGAGGCTTTAACCCACTGAGTCACCCAGGTGCTCGAAGGACTACTTCTTAACTCATCCTATGAGGCCAGCCCTACTCTGTTACTAGACAAAGAAACTAGATACTAGACTAGAAACCAAAGACATAAAGAAATGCAGACAGCTATCAACATGAGCATAGCTGCAAAATTTCTAAAGAAACTTTTGTCCAGTTGAATGTAACAGTACATATATATACATAGAAGGATCAAAATATCAAATATCAGTCAGTGGAAGTCACTGTGTTAAAAAACTAGGAGGAAAAAGGCCTTTCTTTAATTATGTCAGTTGATACAGAAAAAAACATCTGGCAAAATCCAATCTCTTTATTCCTGGTTAAAAATTCTCAGTCAACTAGGAATAGAAGGGAAAGTTCTAAACTCTACAAAAAGCTGCTAGAATGAACAAGTAAGTTCAACAAGCTTGCAGAATATGAGGTAAATATATGACAATCTATGACTGGCAACAATTGGAAATTGGAATAAAAATATACCACTTACAATAACAGCAACAATACGAAACACATAGGAACAAATCTGATGAAAGATGTACAGTATCTGTACATTGCGATCTAAAAAACGTTGCTGAGAACATTAATTGTTTTTTCCACAAATTGACTTATAGATTGCAGTATCAACCAAAATGAGCTATTGATACATTCAACAGTGAGGCTGGAATCAAAATAATTGTTGAATAAAAGAGACCAAAAAAGTAGACTTCTTAACAGCACATTCTATTGGGTTTTCCCCCATCATTGGTTTCTCCTTCTCAGTCTCCTTTGCAGGCCCCCGTGCTTCTCCCAGACCTTGCTTGCTAGGGGACCTCTGGCCTTGGTCTTTGGCCTTCTTTTCCTCTCTATTTACACTTTCCTCTAAGCTTATCTCATTGAGCCTTGCGATTCAAAGCATTACCACCTGTGCTGTCCAACAGAATTTTCTGAAATGATGGAAATATTCTATAGCCTCAGTGACTGTTATGGTCACCACTGGCCACATGTGGCTACTGACTATTTGAAATGTGGTTACTGTGAATAAGGAGCTGAATTCTAAATTGTATTTATTTTAATTAATTTATATGTAAGTAGTCACACTGTCATTTATATTATATTATAAAATATAAAAATATGTATTACATATAAATACTATGAATATGTATCTGTATTTATATTTATACTAATTGTAAATGTGGTTGGGGGTTATAGCATCTCAGCCTTGGTCTACATCATTGTGTTTACAAACTGTGGGTGGTAACCCAGGAACTGGCCTTAATCTTTAGTATTTTTCAAAGTAAAATATCAAGGGATATCACATATAGTAAGAGTTAAATTTTTTCAACAAACTTTTGTTTCAGTCTTATCTTTCTGTGGACTAAGCTACTGTAACTATGTATAGATCACATGTAGTTTTTTAGGAGTTTTGTTGTTTAGTTGAAAGCCACTGATTGAGATGCCAGTGATACCTGGGTGTATGACTTCAGCCATGAGCTAAGATTCCAAGTCATGTTCAACTGTCTGCTCGAGATCTCCTCAGTCTCTAAGCCTGTTCTGTTTCCCCTCTCTGGTTTTTCCTCATCTCAGCATAATGGTGACCTTAATCCCCTTTTTCCCTGTCCCCTCTGCCCATTTAACTGGAGGCCCCTCCCCACCCCCTGTTCGGTCTAGCAACATAGTCTAGTAGGTCTGGCATTGAAATGGATCCTGCTTTATTTCCATCACCTTTAAGGCCGGGCATCCCCTGCCTGGATCTCTGCAGCATCCCCAAACTGGCCTCTCTTTTATTCCTGTCTTTATACAACCCATTCTCCACACAGCAGTCAAAGGGGGGCTTTGAAAGCTGAAATCAGACAATGTTGCTTCCCTCCTTGAGAGCCTCCTGTGGTTTTCCATTGCATCAAGAATTCTCTCTCTTTTGGCCATATTACAGTAGACAGCGAGGCCCTGGCAAGCTGACCCTAGCACCCCCAGCATGACTTCCATCCCACTTGTCTGGCTTGGCCTTTCTGTGTCAGGAACACCCACTTCCTTGCTTGTTTCTCTGCAGGACCTTTGCACATGTGTCATGACCCAGACCCCCAGACTTTCTCCGAGCTGACCTCTCTTTGTTAATGCAGATCTCACATCAGATGTCATTTCCTCAAAGGGCAGCCTGTCTCTGACTCAAGTAATGTCCACAACCCAAGGCTGAGTGCTCTGTTTGGAAGTAAATGAGCTGGATTATTATTTACATAGAGAATTTTTGAGTAGTAGGAACATAGGCCAGCAAAGTATTTTTGATTAGAGATTCTTAGGTATTCTTTAAAAATCATCTGTAATCATTAAAATCCTGTGCAAGTTATTATATGGGGAATAAGTACTGGTCTTGCTATTTTTTTTAACTTGGTGGAATACCTCATTATGCAAATTTAATGAACACTTTAAAATATGTGTAATAGTATATTAACTTAGAGACATAAATTAGTTAATATAAAATTTTAAGTTTCATTGATGTTAATTTATTATAAATACAAGCTATTTATTGAACTTTTTAATCACTGAGTTTAATGTACATCATGAGTGATTTTTTGAGGTAATTTGAATTTTATTTAAATTACCAAATTTTGTTTTGAAGAAGAAAAGTCTATTGTTTAGGGTATATTATTCCTTATAATGTTTAATCTTTATTTTTATAATGATCTTTATAAAAATATATTATAGAAATTGTGCAGAATAATTACTAGTTATTAACAAGACAAGTGATAGAATGTGTGATTCTGACCTTACTTAAAAAAAAAAAGAGATCTACACTCGAATGGTGGAACTTTCTACAGTAGTCATTTGAGTAGTAGGTTCCAAAACAATGAAACTGTAAGTGTATATTTCACCTTATATTGTCAAAACCATATAGCAAGAGGAGAAACAGGAAATACATTCAACTTTACAAAATGAATACTGAATATAAGTGTGAAAATTTGGCATTCTTCTATCCTAAAACTTTTTTAAATTAGATAAAATAGTGTTCAGAAAGTTAAAACAGGGCCTCAGTGTACTGAATTATAAATGTAAAATGTGTTTGGCTTTTTGTAAAACTGATTTGCAGCCAAAAAGAGTCAAGAGACTCTTTTGAGATCAAGATCAGTGGTTCTCAGAATGACCCTGGGACCAGCAGCAGGTGTCACCTGGGAACTTGTCAGAGGTGCACATTCTCAGCAACCCACCCTGCCCCCTCCCCCCCAAACCACTGAATCAGAAATTCTTGGGCCCAGCCCTCTGTGGTTTCATAAGTCCCCCTGGTGATTTTGATGAGGACTTCCTTTGAGAACCACTGGTCAAGCTTGCTGTCCCAGGCATAGTCTAGAGACTCACATGGGCATCGCCTTGCAGTCAGTTAGAAATGCAGAATTTCTGGGCCCAACCTGGACCTACTGAGTCAGAAGCTACAAGCTCCCTGGGTGACTTTTATGCTCATACAAAAGGTTTATTAAAGGTTGAGAAGGCTGATCTAAACCACAAGTGACTTCAGAGGCCATGTAAATAATGACACCGAGTGAAGGCAGCCTGTGTTTCTCCTCCAAAGGGAGCATCAGGGAGAAGGTATTGATTGTGAAATGAGGTTTAAGCACAGTTCATTTGTTTAAAAATGTTCTGTATTGAAGCCACTGGAGTGGACACCTCCCACCAAACTCATCAACCCAAGATAACTGCAGTTGACCGTAATGACTTCAAGCAGATTTTAATCCCCAATTTTAGTAGAGTGAACCTGTCACATTAACTTCTTCTGATCTCTCCTAGGAATTTATCCAGGAGCTGCTCTCTCGGATAAGAGGCATGAGGAAACTGAGCCCTCCGCAGAAGAAGACCATATAGTTCTGGCACAGGGTGGAACTCTCCCAGAGACGAAGAGCAGTCCTGGGATTTGGGCTTCATGAAGACATTAAAGCATAGTGGCCCTTATGAAACACTTTTTTTTGGGGGGGGGGTTGTCTATCAGACATTTATTTGAGTGTTCCTTTTTTGTTTGGGGAGGTTTTGTTAGTGTACTATTTTAATAGCAAGAACATCACGACTCTGGTTTCAGCCCAACCAGGGGTTATCAAACCGGGCAGACATGCAGGAATGGGCTGATCCAGGCAGCATTTTCTTTGAGAAATCGCAGGTCTAGGACCTGACTATACAGGGATGATGGTTTTCTCACAACTAGTTTGGTAATACTTTTTCTTAAGTTGTACAATTGTCTCAGATGTTGAATTTCTCGTACTTGTATATATCTACACATGACTAAGTTAAAATGTAGATGTGAGTTTTATTTCACATTGATGGAATAAACTTGTGGTTGTCCTTTAATTGGAGATCACAGCACATGGGTTTTTAGGAGGCCACTAGATGTGACTCCTGTGACTTTTGCTGACCTTCAGCATTCACTTTATGCACCAAAGTGAAAGAATTCAGTGTATCCGTTATTTTAATGAGCTATGCCACAAAAAGTTGAGTTGGTCAAGGGCTTAATTCATGGACTTTATATTATTTCATTAATTGGGATGCTTTGCCAGGTCATGTAATTTTTGCCTCGTTCATGGTATTTTAAAGTTTTATGAACCCTTCATTTGAAGAACTACTCAGATTTCTAGAGAAATCTGGCCCATGCCGAGTGGTATCTTGCAATGGAAAAAGGAAGCACTGTGTAGCAATTAACTCTCTGCTTTCAACCAAATACTGTGTATTCTTCTCTGTCCATGAAAGCAGGTCATAAGGAAGTGAGCAAATCACATATCTTCCTCTTTAGGAATAGCTCTGGTCACCTCTGTGCCTGGGCAGCATTAGACCAGAGCAGGTGAATGGAAGGTTGAACACGGTAGTGGTGAGAAAGCCTTCCCTGCTTTCGAGAAAGTTGATACAGGAGCGTTGGCTGCTTTGGAAGGGTGGTAGAAATTTCATTTCTGGCTCCTCTCAGTGGCATGCGCTGAGGATTTTGGCTCCTGGCCCCAGTTACGCACCCCGGCCTTCTTGCTTGGAGCTAGGCGTAGGGCGCCTGTCCCGGGCCTCCCAGTGATAGATCAGCTCTTTGGAGAAGGGTCAAAATTCAGACGGATGTGGGCTGGGTAAAAGGTCAGAGTAGAAACTCTTCCTTTCCCCCAGGAGGCCTCCACTGCCTCCCCACAGAAACCACACCTACTGTAAGGCGTCTCTCGGCGGCCCTGTCAGAAGACAGGAGTCAGACATTTTATATCAAGGGTGCTCTGAACATATTTTATTTTTTAAAAGAACTATGTTTGTGGATTTTATGTATACTGGCAAGCTTTTGAAAATGTATTTAATTTTGTAATGTTTACCAATGATTTATTGACAAGCTATCTACTCAAATAAATGGAGCTGCTTACAAGTCTGCTTCCGTCTTTGTGAGCCATGTTCGAAGGAGAATTTTCCTCTGTGAGGTGTTCCGCAGACAGGGGCACCGAGGCCTCATAGCGAGCTTCTCATTTCCCGGGTATTTTCAGGCATTTGATCCTGGTTCTCTCTATGACAGCAGAGTTGCTGGGACACGTTCCTGCCTTGGGAAGGAAAGTGAGAATGAGCTCTGTGTATTTGGTCCTTCCTGGCCATGTGCTCTTGGGCCACATGCTTTGCATTTAATTAAAACTCCCTTTTACCCATCTGATAGAAATTCTCAAGAAATTTTCAAATTAATCAGATACTCCAATTATGGGAGAATGCATGCACCCTATAAACACATGAAAATACTGAATTTGCAAGAGGCCTGACCAGCTCAGGTTATGGGCTGATGAAGCAGGAAGCTCTTTGATGTTGCCACAGTATGTTAATACTCTCATCCTTCCCTTGCCAAGGGCCTGGGATCACCTGACTCCCCTGAGTCCTCCTTGATTCTCCATCTCTGCCCTCAACACACCGTCAGTCACCAGGCTCTCCTTCTTCTGCTAACACCTCTCATATCTATCCCTAGTTAAATCCTGCCTTGATTTCTGCAACCATCATGGTACTGGCTTCCCTGTGTCCGGTCTTGCCTACCTCTGATCAGTTCTCTACTCAGTAGCCAGAATAATTTTTCTGAAAGACACCTGGGATCACTCTACCCCCTTGCAAGGAATTAGTCCCTGCCTCTCCCACCTCTTCTTTTGGCCTTCCAGTAACATCCAGTCCTACTGAATAACTAGGGAGTTTGGAACATAGATATTTTCTCCTCTGTGGCTTCACAAAACTGTTGCCTCAGTCTGGATACCCTCACCATGCATAGGCTCTAGCAGGAAAGCTGGTCTACAGCCCTTCTGAAGTATGTCTAGAGCTTCTGGTATTTACCCCATCACAGCAGGCACCCCCCATATTATTACTGTCTATTCACCTGTTTGTCTCTTCTTTTAGACTCTCGGATCCTTGAGATTGGGGCTGAGTCTTATAAATCAAGCACCTAGTCCTGAGCCTGGCCCATCAAAGGGATCAACACATGTTTGCCAACTGAATAAATACATAAAAGATTCTTCAAGAAAACTCAACTCTTTCCTTCCTGGCGGTGGTTCTTAGGACGGAGTGTTGTATCACATGGGAAGCTTAAAAAAACAGTCCTGGTCAATTTAATCAGAATTTGAAGGAGCGGACCTTAGGCATTTTCTTTCTGCAAGCTCCCAGATTGAGCACCAGCTGGGCCATTGGATCACTCTTGCAGAGTCTGGCACACAAGTCTGACCTCACTGACCTCAGCTCATCGTGGCCATATTTCTACTGAGCTCCAGAGCCTGAAGGCAGAAACCCTGAAAGAACTGGAATTCCCAATATGTTGCCAACGATAAATATCCAACTTAATGTTCATTCGGTGATGACCGCCCAGAGAAAAACAAGCATAAGGGAAAGGGCTTTAAAATTCTAACCTATAATCAATCCACTATCTCTCCCTCAGATACTAATTTCATTCCTGAGGGGCTCATAATTTCTGTGTTGTCAGGTTTAGTGAAAAGTCCTTGAGGGTTATTCATTGGTCATTGGGAATGTCGATGTTAATGTCTGCTGTGGATTAAGAAAGGATGTTTTATGACTAACTTTTCAGATGCTTGTATTGAATTGCCCGAGATTGGAAATTTTATTGGGTTCTACCCAAGGCTCCTTAAAAGCTTTTAAATTACCTGTAGTTGTTCAAGCGAATTGTCTCCTCAAGAAGGCAGATGAAGTTTGCCCACTATGCTGCCTATCAGATTTTTAAATGAATGCTACTTCTCCCTCTGTCTTCCTTTTAAATGGTGGCCCTGAGGGTAAGCTATGTGTGCTGGATTTCATTTCCTTCCTTCCTTCCTTTCTTTCTTTCTTTCTTTCTTTCTTTCTTTCTTTCTTTCTTTCTTTCCTTCTTTCTTTCTTTTAATGAAATTTTTTACAAATGTTCCTCCTCAGAAGAGTCTCGTTGGTTGGTTCTCTCTTTTCTTTTCTTTTCTTTTCTTTTCTTTTCTTTTCTTTTCTTTTCTTTCTTTCTTTCTTTCTTTTTTTTTTTTTTACAAAAGTTTTTTGCCCTGGATTTCAAAAAAAAGAATCTTTTAGGGAACAAGCTTAGGTTAGTAGAGTTGGCAGAGTCAGTGGGCACCAGTGGGTGAGCTTTCAGAAGCCCCACCCTCCTTCCTCTCGAATCCTATAATCACCCCGCCATATTATTGCTAGAGAGCCCACCATCAGACACCCATTCTCCTTCAAGTTAACCTGCACATACGCCTTGTAGGAGCCTTGAACTATAATCATGTTTGCTTTCATCCAATTCCTTATTGGGGGGTAAGGTCTGGCTGTGAGGTTGTGAGGGTTACTTAAATGTGGGGAATGGGGACCCCACCCATGGTCATTCGAATGTCATTCGACTTTTGCTTATCTCCTATAGCAACCCTGTGATGGGAGCAGCTTAATGTACCTTTTACACTTAGAAGCCAAGCTGAAAGATCCAACTCTTTGCCAATAGACTGAGCAGAGTAAGCATATACACGGATACCATACTTAGGAGGGCAACTTAGAAATACTTATTAAAATATAAAATGTAATATTTTTGAATCAATAGTTATACTTTTAAAAATATACCTAATACTTGTACAAATATACATGTAAAATTTCTTTATTAGGGTTTTTGTAATAGAGAAAAATAGAAACCAACTCATGCTTATTGACAAAATTATATAAGTTTTCCAAGAAAGATACACCAACACGGTGTTGGTTACCAAAGGAGAAAAGGAAATTACAGGGGAGAATTTAATGTAATCCCACTTTTTAAAGCAGTATATACATATGATTATATATATTTTAAAAAATATAATACTTTGTCATCAATCATTATCTTGAGGTAAGAAATTAGGGTCAGGTGTTGGGGAGACCACTTACTATAGATTACATTTCTGTAGTGTCTGAATATTTTTTTTCTTTCTTTTCTTTTTTTAAAATATTTACTTATTCATTTATTTATTTATTGAAGAGAGAGAGGGTGGTGGGGAGGAGCAGAGGGAGAGGGAGAGATAGTCTTAAGCAGACTCCAAGCTGAGTGTGGAGACTGATGAGGGGTTCAATCCCACAACCTGTGAGATCATGACCTGAGCTGAAATCAAGAGTCAGTCACTTAACAGACTAAGCCACCCGGGTACCCCATGTCTGAGTATTTTCTGATAAGGACACCACGTTCACGTTTAGTGAGGAAACAAAGTTTGAATAAGACATGTTGGTGAAGAGTGCCTCACCCAGGGCTTCTATGAACCTCACACCCATATCCATGGCAGGTTTGAGCATGATTCACACTGCCTGACCTGTGTGCTCGGGCCTGGATGACTGTGCAGAGAGTCTGGAAGGTTCCAACAGTTCCTGGTAGAGACAGTTTAGCCAGAGGCAGTCTTCTGAGAGAAGAGGCTGAAGGTCTATTGGAACCCAGTATCTTGGGTTCCAAAGACACAGTGAAGAACTGACAAGAAGGGGGAGGATTTATTTTTTTTCCTCCAGAAAAGCAGCGGTAGCTAGAGCAGGCACAAGATGGCCCTTCTACCGCTTGTCTTGGATAGCTCCACACAGCGGACATCCAGCCTCAGCTAGCCTTGCCTGTCCAGCTCCCACCACCACGTGCTCGTCGTGCAGAGAAATCTTGCCCAAGCTAAAGCTCTCACTAGGATTCCAAGACAGTTGTCTAGGCTAGGGAAGTTGGGGCCATCTTGTCTTCTGGCTCCCATCTTGTGATATAGGCCTCTTTCCACATTGAAAATAAAAAATAACAAAACTAAGCCTGGATTAGGTAGACCTTCGGTGCTAGATTAAGCAGTCCATGATTCTGGTTTGTTGACTGGAATATTTTGTTCACACAATGGAAATATCACAGAGAAAGGCCTAGTTCAGGAAAACACCCTAGAGGCTGTGAGACAGAAAATGGCAAGGGAGTAGGTGAGGAAGAGTACGGTCTTTATTGTGATTTTTCTATGGGCATCAGGAGGGCCCTGGGAGATTGATAGAGTGAAAAGAACATTTGGATCTATCACAACCCAGCCTGGTGTCCTAGGGCAAGTGATTCTGCCCAGGCATAGAAAGGAGAAAATGAGTGATTAATGAGAAAAGGTCCAGCAGTGGACAGATACCTGTAGAAACAAGGTCGTGTGTTCATCAGATCGGAGGCCTGAGTAGCTGCAAAGATGAGGCACCTATCACTCCCTCCCTCGACAACGTTGGGCTTAGCATCAGTCCTGCACACTGCTGCTCTCTCCGTGGTTTTCCGTGCCGCCTCAGGTGCCTGCCCCTGGCTTGCTTTATCTATAAATTAGGAAACTAAAAAGATTAGATTTTACACGTATATAGGCCTGTTCTATAAAAAGCAACTTGTTACTCTTCTATAATTAGGAAGATACTACATGTGGCTACTCAGAATACTTTTCTTGCTCAGTTTTAGTTGGAAAAATAATAATCACTATCCTGAAGACTCTAGCTCTTCCTCCTCCCTTTCCCTTCTTGGTTGGTTCATGTGATTCATCAGCTTCTGCTAACCCACAAGTGTGGAAGCCAGAGGAAGTTCAGGGCCACCGTAAGACACCGAGGTCACATGCAGGAGGTGTCTTTAGAAGTAGGTCTAGAGCACTTACCTGCGAGGGATAAGCATCTGTACCCCAGAATTTCAAACTCTCAATTCCATAGTTAGACGCTTCGAGGCCCCGAAAAAACTTGCGTTCTAATCGCTGTTGTCTGTGGATTAGACTGCCTACTTTTTAATATTGAAATATATTTGTGTTCTTTCTCCCTTTCGGGGTTATATTTGTCAGGCATAGGGTGGCAGCACTCGAGCAAGAGTCCTGAATCCAATAGGCGTCCCAGTGGGCCGAATTATGGGTGTGAAATGGCCTTCCATATCCGAGGTTCAAAGAAGGAAGAGATTTGTCTAAGGAGGCATACCTGTTCTTCCCAGCATTCCTCCAGGCCAGTGATCTTAAATGAAGGACAAGGTTATGGAAAATCATCTTTAATTAAACCTGCAGTCAGTCCCTCGAGCGCTTTGTGCTGTGTTCACCTCTTAAATTATAGACTCCAATTAGCAGAGACCTCCCTCTGGCCTCGAGGTTTTATTCTCGGGCTTTGCTTCTTTCTGGTAGTTCAGGCTCTGGAAGCGTCCTCTGGAGGATTTCTTCCTGCTGCCTCAGCTTGCGTTCTTTTCTTTCCCAGTGAGTCTGGCTATGAGCCCACAAAGGGCAGAGCCTGCTCTCTCTTAACTCTCCACCCCCTACTCGTCATCACCCCACTGGCTCTCATGCCTGGCTCTCCCCTGAAATAGTCTCCACCTGTCCATGTCTTTTGATGAAGATGTTGACCAGCATTTCCTGCTATTTCCAGAAAGATGCAATGTTCCCTTTTTTAAGCCATGAAGTCCAAGGGGTATGAGTATTTCTGGGAGAAGAAGTGGAGAAACCTCTTTAATCAAGCATGGACCCTGCTGACTTTTCTTCCTAAAATCAGAAAAACCCAGTTGATCTTTAAAATCTTCCTCACTCAATAAATTCATTATTGAAAAAGGAACCAGAAAATATGGTGTTTCTTTCATGTGACCCACAAATGAACCTAAAAGACTTTGGATTCCTGGAATATCTATTAGGAAGATTGCAGTAATTTTTGTTTAAAGATCACTAAAATAAACTATTTCTGGTTTCCAGAAAAACCTAGGCAATGATATTGGATGCAATCCCTGTTTATAGCAATCTATCATTTAGCTACTTGACATTCTAGATAAAATCGAAGCCCTGGCCAACCCATTCCTTTCCCTTTGTAGGAGCAGCTAGTAACCTGAATTTGATCTTTTACCCTTCCCATGTATGTCTTTATATTTTTACTGCTTATGTAAGTTCCATAAATGATACTCCATTTAAAACTTCATATAAATATGTCATACTTCAGTTCTTTATCTGCAACATGCTTTTTATATGTGAGCATCCCGTTTTAATACTCATGGCCACTTCATTTATTCTAAGGGAGGTGTCCATTGCTCACGGATGAGACCAGTGAGACTCTGACTTCTAGTGATTAAAAACAATGTTATTGGGCGCCTGGGGTGGGGCTCAGTCGGTTAGGTGTCAGACTCTTGATTTTAGCTCAGATCATGATCTCAGGGTCCTGAGATTGAACAGAAAACTTGTTCTGGAAAGGGCTAAATCCTGTGTATTTTAAGCTTTGTGGTCCACTGAGCTTTTGACAGGTTCTTCCATTCCATCTCTCCCCACGACCACTTTCTTTACAACCTTGTAAAAATGTAAAGACCATTTTTAACTCGAGTGGTCATACACACTCCTCCAGCTGGATTTGGTCATCTTGTTGTCAGAGTGCCCGGCCCTGGTCCGGGACTGCTGGCAATGAGGCTGCCCTGAACTTACTACATATCATCGAATGCTCAAGGTCATTTTGGAGAAGCACAAACTCTGGCATCTCCTCTTTCTGCCTGGTAGTCCGTGATGACTGATTTCCTGCCTTACCTTCCTCCCTTCCTTTCTTCCAACATGCTGCTTGTACACACATTGATCTTTTCTTTATACTGTGGAATTTCTTGCTTAAGCTCAGAAGTTTACTGATGATATTGAAAGAATTTTAGAATGAGACTTATCCTACTTCCAGAAACCCAAGTGATGTCCTGGGCAGGGGCGCAGCGTGGGAACTGTCCCCTGCCTCTAGGCGGTGGGGCTCTGGAGAAGATGCTGTCATGGGGACAATGGGGAAGACAGTGCCCGCTGGATGCATAGCCATAAATGTGCTTGATCTATCTGTCATACTTGATGATGCATACTGATTCAGGCTTTTGATTTTTATGACTATCTAGGGGGAAGAGCATATGGGGAATGGAGGTAATCCTGAAAGACAAAGCAAATATTAACTGAACAGTCTTGAAAATATAAAAGTATGACAAGCCTTGAAGGGGTGAGTAAGAGATCAATATTTATGATGAATATGTATGGTATAAGGAGCGCTGAGAAAATGAGGAAATCCCAGGCTGTAGGCAGTGAGGTGTTGAATAAGCTCATGCCAGTCACACCGGACACTTTTTTTTTTAGAGAGAAAGAGAGCGTGTGAGCGCATGCGCACGTGAGCATGGAGAGAAGGGCAGAGGAAAGTGGAGGGAGAGAATCTTAAGCGGGCTCCACACCCAGCAGGGAGGCCGACACAGGGCTCCATCTCACAACCCTGAGATCATGACCTGAGTTGAAATCAAGAGTCAGGCTAACTGACTGAGCCACCCACGCGCCCCCACACTGGACACTTTTTAAATTATAATTACAATATTAGAGGAATGTTGGCTCTGTTGGGTCTGAGGAGAAAGCGTTTTGTTCTCAGAAACTGTCTGTTGGCCTGAATAAAACCTGGTGTCCTGGAAGACCAGGGAATAACTAAATGGCCTTGTGACCCTATAGGTGCCATGTCATCTGAAGGACGTGGCAAGAGAAGGGGGAGGGGTGGAGGCTTCAGGAAGACTGCGATGTGACCACTGAGGTCACTGCCACGCACCGCAGGAGCAACCGGAGGAGTTCTGCAAAATCAGCAGTTGCGGTTCTGTGTTGTGTAGACATCCTGGAGCGAGTCCCAGACCTGGCCAGGAGAGGTGCTGTTTGACAGATGCCCCCGGGGACTTGTCTCCACTCTTGCATCTGCACTCCCGCATGCGCACACGGCGTGTGGTTGCCCGGTTGTCCCCGCAGTCCATGCTGCCCCCCTCTCCTGCCCTTTCTCGGTCTGCTAAAGCCCAGGGAGGCCCCAGCTTGGTGGCACTCCTCCAGGTGAGAGCATGCCTCATGTACTAAGGGCACCCTGTATCTCTGGAGGTCCAGCTCCTGCTCTGGGGCAGGCCAGGCGGTTCCCTCCCTTCCCTCCCTCCAGGTCAGGCACCTCTCCAATCACACGGTGGCCTGCTCAGTGGCACTTAGAGACACCCCACACAGGCTCCGTGTGGCCTGGGACAGCAGCTGTCCAGGGGCAGGGAGCGGGGGGAGCAGCCACACTCCCCTTCTCTCTCCTTGTCGTGGGTCTCCTAAGAGATTGCCTGTCTGAGGGGACATAGCTTCTTCCTCTGCCTCCACGCCCACAGCGAGGTCACAGGGCTTGTGAGCCTCCCCCCCCCCCCCAGCCACCGCAAGGACAGCCCCAGTGGCAGTGTATCGGTTGCCTCTTTGAACTGACTCACAGTAATCTCAAGCCAGTGCTGAACGCCCTCTTTTTGTTGTCCCGCTTTGTGGCCAGTGTTGCGAAGTCTGAATGAAAAGAACTAGTTGCCTAGCCTCTGTAAGCAGTAAGCCCTTGGAACTCAAAGCACTGATATCAGGGTGGCATTTTAGCGTTAAAATGTGTTTTCATTGTGTTGCTGGTTACACACATCCACTCTATGGAGTGGGTGAGGCAAGTGTGACTTTCCAAAAAAAAATTATTGTCACTTTATAGATGAAGAATTTAAAGCTTAAAGGGAATTTCTGAAGAGAATTTTAGGCCTTCTCAGAAATTTCTGAAGCTCCCAGAGCTGGTACGTGATGGATCTGGGATTCTGAGCCAGATCTTCAACTCTTAATCCCGTGATTCTCAAGCATTGTCTCAGTCGGGGTTCTTCAGAGAAACAGAACCTACGGGATACATGCACATGCACACGTGCATATATGTGTATATGTGTGTGCATCTATGTGTGTGTGTAGATATGTGTGTGTGTGTGTGTGTGTAGTTTATTCTTTGAAGGAATGCATTTATGTGGTTGTAGAGGTTACAAGTTCAAAACCCGGTAGGCAGGACCCCTGGGCTGGCCACTTAAGTAGGAGTCAGCGCGGTAGTCTTCAGGCAGAGCTCCTCTTCTCTGGGAAAGTCCAGATTTGCTCTAAGGGTTTTGAATGGACGGATCTAATGGATCTGATTGGTTGAAGTGCAACCGCATCGACAAGATTCATCTCCTTTATCTACCACCAAGATGGCGGACGTGAGCCACACGTACAAAATGCCTTCTCAGGGATTCCTAGAGTAGCATTGGATTCAATATCTGGGTACTATGGCCTGGTCGCTTTGATACATAAAACTAACCATCACAACTATATTATAGAAATTGTCCCAGTAGGTCCCACTTAAAGCAGCGGGATAAAAATGAAACGGATAGATGATGTGTGCCCTGGACAGGGCCAGTCACATGCCCAGACTTGTGCAGGGTCTGCATCAAGTTCAGTTTGGGATCCTGGGCATCCAGAAGAGTACCTGGCCACCATAGGCCATCAGTAAGTATGTGTTGAAGGAATATGTGTCCACCCCCCTGGTCCACCCACCTGTTATCTCACAGAGGCAGATAATGGAATTAATCATAACCTGTGAAACTGATGGCTTCAGGTCTTTCTGGCCATAAGAGGTGCACTTTGGAGCCTGACTGCTGGGGACTGAGACACGGCATTCCCAGGTGCTAGCTGTGCCACCTTAAGCAAGTAACTAAACCTCTCTGTGACCATTCTCCTCATTTGAAAGATGGGGGTGATTATTGTATCTATTGCATATGGCTCTTATGCAAAGTAAATGAATTAATGCATGTGAAGAACTTACCTCAATTTCTCCCACATAGAACTACCCAATAAATATTACCTATTAGTTCTATTATTTACAGATCAACCCTAAATTCTTTTGCTTTGAGCCCCGTACTCTTTGCCTGTAGGAAGTCCAGTGTTCCACAAATTCTTCTTCCTCAAACATTTTCTTGATTCCTAGGTTACTGCTGCTTATGGTGCAGCTCAGAAGCAGTATGATATTTAAATAATTGATAAAGTAGGCTCAGGTGTTCCTTGGTTCATAGGTAGCTGTCTCCTACCTGCGTCTTCACACTCTCATTGTCTTCTTTCTATGCGTATCTATCTCTGTGTCCAGATTTCCCCTTCTTATAAGAAAACCAGTCATATGGGCTTAGGGCCCACCCTAAATGACTTTATCATATACCTTGCTCATCAGCAAATCTGCTATTCCAAAATAAGGTCATACTCACGGGGATAGGGGGTTAGGATTTCAATATCTTTTAAGGGGGACCCAGTTGAAAACATAATTCCCAGCTTTCACACTGGGCTTATTGAATTATAAGCTATGTTTATGTTCTGGCCCTGAGGCTAGAGCTTTAGCTGATAAATAAAGAGCTAGTTCCAAAGTACACTGTGGAATATGCCCAGGGGCTCCAACCAGAGTGAAGTTGGGGGCCATTGTGCTGTTATTCTGACATTCAGTGCGGTTATGGTTTGGCATCTTTTTAAATAGCTTATCTTCATATCTTTAACTCATTTAGTTGGTGGTGCTAGTGCTGAAGGATGGGTTGGAATGAAAATTAGAAACGAAAAGCTATGACGAAGACCGGGCACCATGGTATTCTATGCTATTAGCTTCAGAAGAAAGGGAATTCACTGAAATAATTAGAGGTGATGCTAGATAAATTTTTAAAAACATTACTGCATGGTTGTTGATTTACATGCTGTGAGAAGTTATTTCTCCCATTTTACATTTATTCCTGTGTAAGAATTAACCTTCAAATCCTTTGAGCTGAATTCCTCCCATGTAATGTTACTGCCCCATTAACTGAGACACAGAGTAGCAAGGGGCAGGGTCTGAAGGGGGATCCTCTTCCTGAACTCACTCCACAGCGGCAGTTGGAAGGGTCTGGTAGGTGACAGGAACCCACCACTGAGTTCAGACTAACAAGGAACTAGTCTCTAAAGCTCTTAAAAAAGAAGCATTCTTACTGATGGAAAAAGAGGAAATTGTCCCATGTAGATTCTTTCCCCTGAATACTGTTTCTCCTTAAAACGGAAATCAAATGCTGGGTAATGGATTGTCTGGAGCTCTCCTCCTTTCAGAAGTGATTGGCTGAAAATTGATTGCTTGATTGAAGTCAGTCTTGCTGTAAACTGAAGATCAGGCTGGACAGGGCCAGTCACATGCTGGGAGTTATTCACCAGTAACAACCGTAATGGCCACTGTTTTCTGAGGACCTACTGTGCACCAGCATGGCAGTAAGCACGTTCCAAGTACTCTGTCATTTAATCCTCACGGCATTCCTATGAGGCTAGTAGCAACTGTTACGATCCCTTTTGCTAGAAAACTTGCCCAGATATCCAGCTAAAAGTGGGAGAGCCAGCAGGTCATGATCCCAGGGTCCTGGGACTGGGTCCTGCATCCAGCTCCTTGCTCAGCAGGGAGTCTCCTTGTCCTGCTCCTGTCTGTTCCTCTCCCTGCTTGTGCTCTTTCTCTCTCTGTGTGTCAATTAAATAAATAAAATCTTTAAAAAAGAAAGGAAGGAAGGAAGGAAAGTAGGAAGAAAGAAAGAAAGAAAGAAAGAAAGAAAGATAGAAAGAAAGAAAAGAAGAAAGAATGAAGAAAGAAAGAAAGAAAGAAAGGAAGGAAGGAAGGAAGGAAGGAAGGAAGGAAGGAAGGAAGGAAGGAAGGAAGGAACCAAGAGTAGGAGAGCCAGGACGTTAACCTAGTTGGTGTGGCTTCACACGAGGTCTCAGCAGCACTGTGGGGACACCGAGGGGCTTGTAGTCTAGTGGGAGAGACACGCAAGTCAACAGCTTTATGCTCTGATAAGGGCTGTGATGAGGGCTACGGGGACAGAAAGACAAGACCCTAAATGGGGTCTTGGGGGGAATCACAGAAGCACATTCTGTGTTGGGTTTCTAGCTGTCTGTCCTCAGACTTTAGGTCAGACGTCATTCTGGGTGTTTCTGCAAAGGTGTTTTTAGATGGGTTAACATTTAAATTGGTAGACGAAGTAAAGCAGGTTCCCCCAGTAGGGTGGCTGGGCCTCACCCAATCAGTGAAATGGCTGGCCCTCCCCAAGTAAGGAAAAATTCCTCCTGCCTAACTGCCTTTGAACTGGAACTTCAGATCTTTTTATGCCTTTGATGAGAACTGACTCTGACTCTTCCTGTATCTCTAGCCCACTGGTGTTTGGGCAGGAACTACACCATGGGCTGTCCTGTTCTCGGGCGTTCAGACTTGAACTGGAATGGAACTATTGGCTCTCAGGGTCTCTAGCTTGCTGACCCACTCTACGGATCTTAAGACTCGTCCACACTCATAATCATGTGAGCCTATTACTTATAATAAATATCTTTACACACACACACACACACACACACATACACACACACCTTCTTTATTGCCTATGGGTTCTGTTTCTTTGGAGAACCCTGAATACACACTCTGTCACACCTCATTTCAGCACCTCATGCCTTCCTATTTAACGATGTCTCTTCACTGGGCCACAAACCCTGGGTGGGCAGGGACAAGGTCTACTTGTTCATGGCTCTATCCTCAGCACCTGGTGTGGTGTACATAGGGTGAGTACTAGAAAGATGCCCGAGGATGGACTGACAGCATGAATGGGATGCGGGGACCCCAAAATGAATGGGAATAAGCCAGGAGAAGGTATAGGAGGTGGTAGGATTAGGTGCTGGAGAAGGATGTTCTAGCAGAAGGAATGGGACAACTCGAGTGTCTGGCTGGGAAAGGGTAACATGAGTCTCAGACATCAGTGATTGGGGGTGTCATTGAGAGGCAGGAAGGGTGAAGCTGGAGAGCTTCACGTGCATGTCACACTGTTTGGACTTTATCCAAACCGGGAACCCCTGAAGAAGTTGAGTGTTTCGAATTTAACTTGTACTATGACCTTGCCTGAGGGATTAGCTCCATCTGGGCCTGGTATTTGTTGGTGGTGATTGTTTTTGCTAATCTCTATTTGTCATTTAACAAGTGGAGGAAACATCTGCCTGAACTGATTATGAGAACCCCATGGGAAGTGCCCACGCTGGGTAAGGTTTAGACACACTGGAAATCTGAAGAGAATGGGGCCCACCTCACCTTTGGTGTTTGAATACAACTCAATGGCATCCTTCTGCTCCCAAGAGCAACTACCAGCAGCATGTGATGAATGAGTCTCCAGTGGCATCAGAGAGTTAGGATGCCGTCCTGGGGCACCCAACATCAAGGGAGTAATTTCTTGGGAGTAATTTCTAGACACTTGAATAAATGAGATCTAAGAAGAATCCCTAGGGAAGAATAATAATACCATGAACAATCATCTCTGTGTTTAAAGCAAGGGCCTTTGAGTTCCAAGTTAAAAAATCTTAGGCCCATTTAAGACCCATGTATCTCCATGAGCTGGGTGGTATTTACCTACACTCATACTATATGCAGGTCTGCTGCCAACAAGATCTTTTTACTGGTCACATATCCTACTGTGTATGGGCCTATGTGGAGGATGAGTAGATTAAATAAATAGTGCAAAGCCTTCCAAACCTCAGTTTGCTCCCAGGGGAAGCATTCTATTTTTCTGAGCTTAGTAGCAAAAGAGAGACACATTGATTTTCCTAGCAGTATGGTGGAACAGAAAAGGGTGGATAAGGTTTTGTTCTTGGTACTGAGATGATAGAATGATAGCCATTGCTTAGAAAATGCCAGTGGCTTTCACAGCCTTAGCTGATGGGATTACAAATGGCAGGCTGGGTTTTTAATTTGGGGGCCTTTTTGGGAACCTGGACTCTGTTTTTACCCTTCTGTGGACATCAGAAGAATCCAGCATGACTTATATAATCTGAATGAGCAATTAGAAAGTCAAACGGGTACCACCTAGGATGGAAACGCTACCAAATGAAGACAGAAAAGTATTGTATAGCCTAAGGGCAAAGGTTTGTTTGTTTGTTTGTTTGTTTGAAGCCAATTTATTTATTTTTTAAAATAAGCTTGACACCCAATGTAGGGCTCAAATTCATGACACTGAGATCAAGAATCATGTGCTCTTCAGACTGCGCCAGCCAGGTACAAATTATTTTTTCCTTTCCCTTTTTCATCTCCTTTATTGTGTATGACTTTCCCTTTCTTCCTTCCTTTCTTGACCTCTGTTTGATCTTACACAAGTCCCCCCATCTTTCTTGAACTCCTATTGCTGTAGATCTCATTTCAGGACAGCAAGGGTGAGGAACCCGCGAATAAACAGATGAATGGCGACGTGGAAGTCACCCACAAATCGAATGTGTCCACCCGCTTGTCCGTTGACTGCCACATGCTTAGTGACTAGTCCCTTGTTTCCAAGGGCTAGGGAAGCTGAATAAGCAGGTTGGTGACAGTGACAAACTATCCAGGCCACACACGACAGAGACTGAGCCCAAATCTGTGAGTTTGGCCCCCCAGTGTTGTAGGAATTTGGAGAAAGTAGAGATGAAAGAGAAGGCCAATTTTAGTGGGCAAGGAGGTGCACTCAAGGTGTCGCAGGTTAAAATGAACAAAGACAGAGAGGGGAGAATCATGAGAAGACCAAGCTGGCTGGAGTGAAAGGGGGTAAGCCCCAGCAGGTGCATAAGCAGAGAAGGAAGCAGGCCTAGAAGCAGCTGGCACTAGTCCTACATGGAGGGGGGTGTGCAACCCCATTTCTGAAGCCTAGCCAACTCTTTCTCTGTCTTTTCTGTTCCTCCATGACTGTATTTAGAGCTCCTGTTTTAACACTAACTGGTTGCATTGTAATGTACCATCTGTCATTATTTGTACGCATATCTAAATGTGGTTTTCACCAATAAGTCTTGACAGAAAGGGGTATCAGAGTGACATGTAGCACAGAGGAGGTGTTCAACACAGATGAATTAATGTCTGAACTCTCCCAGGGAGCACAGAGCCTGGCATACGGTGGGCATTCACCATATGAGAGCTGGGGTTCCATTGAGTCCACTATAACTATTTTAAGTAGAAAGGGATTTAATGCAGAGCATTAGCTGTTTACAAAATTGTCAGAGGGTTAAAGGAGTGGGATTATAGGCAGCACCCCAGAAATGACTCTCAGGAGAACAGGAGTGCAGGATAGAGTCACTGAGGGAACTTGAGGAATCTGGGAGATCAGCAAACCACTGTAGCAAATTCAAGGCTCCAGGTCCTATCCCTTAGTCATACTCCAAGGATCAGGAAGCAGCCATGGCAAATACTGATTCCAGAAACACACTGGCCCCGCCTTAATCCTGGGATCAAAAGTTACCATCCAACCTGTTGGCTGCAAAACCAAAGAGTGCCTGTGAGTCCTGCCTCTCCCTGCCACCCCCCAACTTAACTCAGGTCCTTCTTCAAGGCTGCATGAGTGCATTTGAGTGTTAAATTCCAATCCCTCTGGAAACCGTGATTGCCAAGGATCTTGGAAATTTTGCTTATAATCTGTTCAAAATGACTATAATGTATGAAATTCCTTAGAAAAACATTGGAATAAGGAGCTACCAAGTGACCTTCTACTTCACTAAGTATATGAATATTCCTTTGTTCAGTATATGCTGTTAAAGTTCAATGCTGGGAGCTGTCAAGAGGGACTATTCTTGTTAGCTTCCTATTTGAAGCCTATATAGATCCTAGAAAGATCTAAACACTTTGTCTCCTGCCCCCAATTTGTATTCAAGGCAACTACAGTTTGGAGAAATGACTTGCTAAACCAGTGTGAGGCAAGTTCCACAATGATTTTTGACAATGGCCACTTTTATGGACCAGAGACAGAATCAGTTGGGCCAAAGGCAGCCCATTTGTCTCCCTTTCTTTCTCTTCAAATCTTGTTCCCAGACAAGACTGGATGGTAGATGATGGCTCTTGCCAAGATTGGATGGTTGATGATGGCTCTCATTAAAGTTGAGGGTTCTCAAACTTTATTTTTTTAAAAGATTTTATTTATTTACTTGACAGAGAGAAACACAGCTGGAGAGGGAACACAAGCAGGGGGAGTGAGAGAGGGAGAAGCAGGCTTCCCGCCGAGCAGGGAGCCCGATGTGGGGCTCGATCCCAGGACTCATTACCTGATCATTACCTGAGCTGAGGGCAGACACTTAATGGCTGAGCCACCCAAGCACCCTGAGAGTTTTCAAACTTTAAAAAAAAATTAATTTGAATTCAATTTAGTGAACATATAGTGTATTATTAGTTTCAGTGGTAGAATTTAGTGATGCACCAGTTGCATAAAACAGCCAGTGCTCTACAGAAAAAGGGCTGGTATCCAAGATCTATAAAGAACTACTCAAACTCAACATCCAAAAAGAAGATGAACACATCAAAAAATGGGCAAGAGACATGAAAAGGCACTTCTCCATAGAAAATATACAAACAGCTAACAAACACACGAAAAAGTGTTCATTGTCACTAGCTATCAGGGAAATTCAAATCAAAACCACACTGATATACCACCTTACACCAGTCAGAATGGCCAAAATTAACAAGAAAGGAAACAACAAGTGTTGGAGAGGCTGCAGAGAAAGGGGAACTCTCTTACACTGTTGGTGGGAATGCAAGCTGGTGCAGCCGCTTTGGAAAACAGTGTGGAGATTCCTTAAAAAATTAAAAATAGAGGTACTCTATGACCCTACAATTGCACTACTGGGCATTTACCCCAAAGATACAGATGTAGTGAAAAGAAGGGCCATATGTACCCCAATGTTCATCGCAGCAATGGCCACAATCGCCAAACTGTGGAAAGAGCCAAGGTGCCCATCAACAGATGAATGGATAAAGAAGATGTGGTACATATATACGATGGAATACTACGCCTCCATCAGAAAGGATGAATATCCAACTTTTGTAGCAACGTGGACTGGATTGGAAGAGATTATGCTGAGTGAAATAAGCCAAGTAGAGAAAGTCAAGTATCACATGGTTTCACTTACTTGTGTTGCATAAGGGGTAATGTAGAGGACAGTAGGAGAAGGAAAGTAAATGGGAAGTAGGGTAATCCAGGGAGAGAAACGAAACAACAGAGACTTTGGACACAGAAACCAACTGAGGGACTTGGAGGGAGGGTGTGGGGGGATGGGAGAGCCTGGTGGTGGGTACTGA
>PITA01021369.1:0-32843 GCA_004023965.1 Spilogale gracilis
TTCTTTCCTTGGTGCTTCTCAACTTCCACATAAAAACAAAAACAACAAAACAAAAATAAAACACAACCTTCCTTGATTGAGTAATTAGGACCAAAAGATATTCTAAACCTTGCTCTGAGCAAAATATGTTCATTACCTCATTTTATCTTCAGTTCAGCACATGAAATTGGTAATTTTATCATCATCTGTAGTTTCCACAGGAAGAAACTGAGGCAAGGGAACATTAATCATCTTTCTGAAAGTCATCCAGCTGGGGGTAATAGTCTGAACACAAAGTAGTGCTCCTGAAACTTTAATATGCACATAAATTTCCTGGGGGTCTTATTAAAATGCAGATTCTGATTTAGTAAATCTGGAATAGGTTACAGGATAGAGATACCGCATTCCTAAGAAACCCTAGATCATGCAGCCACGTATTAGCCAAGATCATGATCCAAGGACCTCATTTTTACTAATAAGAGTCTAGAACATTATATCATGCTGATTTCCAAAAATACTTCCTATGAGGATGTGCCCAGCAGTTCTGTTTTTATGCTTACTATAAATAAGTGAATTTTATTTTGTCTCAAAATCATTCACACTTGTCATGATATGATGATGTGGATGTTTGTATTTACTTAAAAATTGTTGTTTAGTCCTAAATTTTAGGATGAATGAAGTATCCTTAAGCAATTATACATCTTCGCCAACAGGTTGAATTCATGGGTCTTAGCTGTTCCTGTATTTGGCTGCCTGAGACATGCCTTAATCCCCCAGAAAATATCTAATTTGCAGTCTGAAGCGTTAAGCTGCAAATAGGAAATGGCTGCTTGGCTTCTTGTTTCTTGCTCTTCCTCTCATCCCAGAGGACTCAAACTGCAAGGAAATGGCAAATGCCTTCTATTCACACTCTACGAATAAAGCAAGCAGCCCCCATGCATTCTGCTGGAGGTGGCTATAGTATGAAGGCTTCTCCCTGTTTTATATCACACTGGGAATCCTGGAAATGAAAATAGCAGCAACAACAATAACAACAACAACTCTCCAACATGTTGTAATTACTCAAAATATGTTAAAGATGTCTAAATGTGCACAGCAATTAATTCAACAGCTGATTGCCAAGTGTCTACATGTATGCCAGACACTGAATGCTGCAGATTTGGTAGTGAACAAGGCCACAATGACCAACAATGTCCAATGATGAAGTTAACTTTGGCTTTGGTCTTGGAGAATGTTCCCAATATTCCCAGGCATAACACCTTTTTTGGCCAATTACAGAAGCTAGGGAAGGAAGTACTTCCTCAGTCCCCCACCCGCACCACCACCACTTACCGATGTAATCCTGGCCAGCTTTGTGTTACTGTTGGTATTAGCCTGGATTCTAGCATTGCCATATACAAACAAATATCATCAGGATGTTTTCCAGCTTGATGAAAGACTTAGAAACATGGGAATTAAGTGTGGAATAGAGATATAGGTTTGGGCTTGGTCTCTCAAGCTTTGAGCGAGGTTCCAGCACACTGATGGGCTCTACTACTTTTTGGACTCCCAGCAGCTCCATCTAGTCTGCTCTCTGGGGGGCCTTACAGCACACAGTTTCCTAGGGGCCTATAAACAACCCACATAAGTCTGTGAGTCTTACTCAGATATATATAAAGATTCTCTCTAGGGTTGAGGTAGTGGAATTTCATTCAGTTTCTAATTTAACTACCCTACCCCCCAACACATGAACTCTTTCCAGCAGGAGCTATAGAGATACTGATTAAGCAGCAATTAAACATCCTTACACTGTCATTATCTTTCCTTAAGTAGCCACTTCAGCCATGAGGAGAGCATTAACTAAATCAGAATTTAATTTTCCAAGTGTGTAGGTAGGCTTTCAATTTTCTTGATTCTGGGTTTGTCAAAAGGAACACAGAGCCTTTTGTTTATCCTAAGAGACCCTTCAGACTGAATTTTATATTCATGGGGATGGAGTTTCTGTCTTTAGATCACAATATTTGTAAAATATATTCCCTTCCAACAGTAAAGCTGTGTCTGCAGGGAAGAAACCTCATTTTGAATGGTCTATTAACCCTCTGTCAGGTCCGCATTGATTGGGCAAGCAGGTGGCCCATTGATCAGCAGTGACTCTGGCAAGGCCCGTGACCTTCGCAGGATGGCTTCTGTTTGTTCCTTAACCCCTTCTGAATTGTGGGCTCAGAAATCTAGGACTCTCTGTAGACTTCTCTAGAGAGAGATCTGTTCAGTTGTTTCTATACTTTTCTAGACTGAGTCCCCATTCTAGCTATTCCTTCATGCTACTCCCAAATTGGTCTTCTTTTTCAAGATATTTGGTAGTTACACTTCAACACAGTAGGGTTTTACTAATGCTAAGATCCACTTTCCACAGGCTGTGACAATTTGGGAGCCCAAGATACTCTGTAAGGAAAATAGAGGGCAGCATGTGATGTGATTTTGTTCTGTGGCTTGGTTTCAGCTCCCATTCCAATTCACCTTGTGCTTCTGATCTACTTGCCAGCCAGCATCTTCTAGTCCCATAATATTTTTTGTCCCTGTAACTGATCAGGATGGTTCCCACAGTAGGGCCTCTGTAGACTCTGTTCTCACTGCTTGCTTGTCCTTTATTCTGAACTTTCTATATTTGGCTTGTCTCATTCATTCGAATATCGCTTGATTTCTTCTTAGTGACACTTTCGGAGTTTCTAATGAAAACCCCGTCCTAGTTATTTCTTTCTTTTTCTTCTTCTTTTTCTTTTTCTTTTCTTCTTTTTTTTTTTGGTATGTTTTGCATGAGTAACTTTTTAGTTTCATATTTTGATTTTCATGCAGAAAAAAATGAAATAATGTTCATCCTAGATCCAATACGTACTCTGGTTTTCTTCTGTATTTCAACATAAGCCTAGGACAAGGGGTTTACTGGGTTTACTTGCAGAGCTCAAATAGGCCTTGAAGAAGTCATACATTATTCCAAATACTTTTGGTAATTGAATGAAGTTGGATGTCTCTCCTGAACCATCTTCACTACTAGGAAAGCCTGGATCCTCGAAGACCAGACTTTCATGTCTAGAAAAGATTGCTTATAGCCAACATTATGTTTTGAAGACTATGACCTGAAGGGCCCAACAATACTGGCAAACAATGCCTAATAACATTTAGATTAATTATCTGGGGCACTGGGAAGATCACTCCTGGGACCCTAAAAAGTTTAGAGCCCTGAGGTTAATATTTTTACCCCGATGGGTTCCCCAGGGATTTGTTCAATTCACAGGTCTGAGATCATTGAGACACCTTCTAAATAACTTCCATTATGAAATTCAATACAATTTAGCAAACATTCCTCACATGAACAGTGTCCTCTGGGACAATACAAATAAGAAGATTTAGCTTCTGCTTCAAAAAGTTCACAGTCTATTGCAAGAGATAGACACAGATTTATGATTGGGAGCACCAGGCACATTACAGAACAAGAGTTCTAACCAAAAAACCAAGAAAAGACAGACAAAGAAGATATGAATCCCAGATGGTGCATCTGGCAGGAACCACACTGTTCATCACCTAATGTATTTACGGAAAGTGGCTTAGAATAAATGTCATTCATGTGCCAGTGCTAGAGAGGTTGTCAGTCTCTAATTCAGCATTTCAAATACTCATAGCTTCTGATGAGTCTAGTTTTTTTTGTTTTTTTTTTTTAAGACTTCATTTATTTATTTGACAGAGAGAAGCACAGCCAGAGAGGGAACGCAAGCAGGGGGAGTGAGAGAGGGAGAAGCAGGCTTCCCACTGAGCAGGAAGCCTGATGGGGGGCTTGATCCCAGGTCTCCAGGATCATGACCTGAGCTGAAGGCAGTTGCTTAACCAACTGAGCCACCCAGGTGCCCCGAGTTCAGGTTCTTAACATTAGGCTAAGAATAGCCCAAGGCCGGCACTGATGCCTGAGATCAGCATTCTGATATCATTGCCAGAGAGCAGGGGAGGAATGAGGCACTCCAGGCTGTCCTTAGAAAATGATAATTCAGTAGTCCTTCATTTGAAAAGCTGCTTACAATTGCCATCTATAAAACAACACTTTTATATCATTCAACAGGTTTGGAAAAAGTGGGCTTTATTCAAATTTAGTTTAGTCTCCCCACATTCTTATCCTTTCTAGTTCCCAAAGTCCCAAAGTATTGACAGAGAATTATATTACTAAACTAACTTTGTGGTTGTAGTAGATAATCTTTACTCAAGGAAAGTATCAAAAGTTTTTTTCTACTTGAATAGTATCCATTAAGGTGCTACATTTCATAATATCTCCTGGCTTTTATCAAAGGTAAATCTTCAGAAATATCATAATTCTTTTTTTAAAATATCTTTTTTATTTATTTTAGAGATAGAAAGCAGGCATGCAGGGAAATGCAAGGGAAAGAAAGAATCTCAAGCAAACTACACACTGAACACGGGGAGCCCAGTACAGGGCTCAAACTCACAACCATGAGATCATGACCTGAACTGAAATTAAGAGGCAGATACTAACTAACTGAGCCACCCAAGTAACCCCAGAAATAGTAAAATTCTTTATAGCAGTTTTTGGATACTTGTCCTTTACCATGTGGATTTTGTGTCCTTTTTCTTTCTTTTTAAAGATTTTATTTGTTTATTTGAGAGAGCGAAAAAGCACGTGAGCAGCAGGAGGGACAGAGGGAGAGACTCTCAGGCCAACTGCTGCTGAGAAAGGAGCTGAATTTGTGGTTTGATCTCATAACTCTGAGATCCTGAGCTGAAACCAAGAGTTGGTTGCTTAACTGACCCACCCAGACACCCCACCCCTGTGGGTTTTGTGTCTTTGCTTCCTTAGTTGACTATATGGTAAGTTTAGAATCCAAATGGACAAGGAGCTTTGGGTGGCAGTTACCTGAGAACAATTTCCTTTCTAATTAGCCACTTTTTTTCTACATCCATATGTCTTAGTAAGATATGACAGTGCAGAAGACCCAAATGTCCAGTGGTGGTGTCCAAAGGTGTTCACAGAGTCTCAGAATGAAAGCAACTAGTTCACCATGGAAATCTCTATGGAGAAAATGAGCCCCAAATGCTTGCACTAAAGTTGTCAGGGAAAATAAAATAAAATTGTGTATTTCAATCAAACATTTGGAAAATAAAATTATTGCTTATATCAAGTTAAATAAATTTTATTATTATTTTTTATATGTTGAGTTTGTTTAAAACACAGTAAGATTTTTTTTTTTAAGATTTTATTTATTTGACAGAGAGAAACGCAGTCAGAGAGGGAACACAAGCAGGGGGAGTGAGAGAAGGAGAAGCAGGCTTCCCGCCGAGCAGGGAGCCCGATGTGGGACTTGATCCTGGTTCTCCGAGATCATGACCAGAGCCGAAGGCAGTCGCTCAACCAACTGAGCCACCCAGGCACCCCCAAAACACAGTAAGATTGTTAAAGTGAAGTTATCTTGATGTGATATCCCTAGATTATATTGAATTTTATGACCTGCTACAAAATATTTTTCACATGTTTCTCTTCCCTAAAGGGATAAGTTGTCATTATCTTGTAGGAGCACAGTGCTCAGACCTGTTTCTTATGTCACCAGAGAGATATTTTGGGTTCTATAGTGGAAGGTAGAAAGACAGAAAACTGTATATTCAGTTGATCTCAGAAAATAATTGGGACAATATTAATCAGAAGAACTTGGAGCATGGTCCCTTTTTTTATTGAAGTGCCCAGTGTAGCTTCACAAACTGTAGTTAAAACCACAATCAAAGCAAAGGAATATAAGACTCTTGGTAATCTCTTCCTAATCAATATTTCCAGCTCTAATCTACTCGTGGACTGAGATGACACATTCTCCCCAATCTTGCCTTAATGAAAAATAGCCATTACAGATTTAAGCCATGTTCTTTGGTTCTCCTGCAATTTTTGTTCACGTTCTTAACCAAGTTTGAGTAAATTTCACCCTTTTGTTTGTTTTCTTTTTAAGGTATAGTTCCTTTGACATCTTGGTAAAACTTTCCATTGATGATGCCAGGCATTTCTACTCTGTTCTAGGAGCACTGACTCCAACTACTGCCGTTAATGCTTACCTCAAGAAATTAGTATTAGTTTCACATTGTTAGTAGCTTCTGAATTTCATACATCTCATATTTTGATGCCTCACAAAACAAGTAACATCCAGTAGAACTAACAATAATTCAATATTAATGGAACTAATATATTATTTTTAAGAAAAATATAGCTTATTATGGAAAAATAATTATCTGTATCAAAGTGAATAACATTTAATAAATTTGCTATATCTTTCTATATGCATATATAATTAAAATAACAGTAGTATAGATAAATGATTTTTATAGTAAGAAGATAAGCATTCCAAAGAATAAATTATATTCCCAGATATTAACAAAATTGTTCAATACTATAATTGGATGGGGACCTTACAGACTCCACAGGCTGAGTTCTCTGTCATTCAAGGAAGAGACTCAGGGAGGTTAAATGGTATATGATCTCATGCATGTTTATGACATTGATTACCAAATGAATGTCAAAAATTAAAAAACAGCTGTGGTTTTAGCAGTAATCTTTTCTGTATGTCACAGAAATTTCTATCCAAGTCCTTTGTGAATATCTCAGTCAAGATGTCCCAGAGGCACTCAAATAAACAACTAAAACTGAACTCAATATTTACCACCATATTCAAAGTCTTTTGCTTCTTATATTTGACCATATCAATTGCTATCCCAATAATAATTACACTCTGCATCAAAAAAAACCCATAAGTTTTGCCTCTGAATCATCTTTTCTGTGTATCCAATGGATTATCAACCTCTTCCAATATTCTCTGCAAGTATTTCTCAAATATCTCTTCTCAATTTCCACTCATTCAATCTTAATTTGCTCCTCTATAATATGGGTTAATTTCATAACTTCTTTAATTTTTCTCTTCATTCAAACTGTTCCCTCCAGTACATCCCATGCATTGCAACATGAATTATCACTTTGTGACTTCCCTTCTAAAAAATATAGGTGAAATTCCTTAGTATGATTTTTTCATGATATCACTCTACTTGACATTATATTTAAATCTTTCCTTATCCTGTGCCAATACTATCCTTGTGACATCCTCACCTACCAATAGTTTTTCAAACATGCATACCCAGTCACACATTTCTTGTTAGACAATTTTTGAGTTTTATTCATCATTCTGTAGTAAGTCCTTTTGTCTAATAATATAACACATGATAGTTTCTCAATACACATTCATGGAACTTTAAATAATGAATGGAAAACATGTCTTGAGGAAAAAGCTCTTTCTATTACATTGTGTTACCAACCTAGCTGACAGAGGTATTTTCAGTCACTTATAAAGACCATTCAACTCAACTCTATGGCATTTGATTTTTGAATCATTTAAATCATCCAAAGTCATATTTTCCTTTGGATACTATGTAGTTAATGAAAGAAGGCATCATATAATATATATATATATATATATATATATATATATATATAATATTTTTATCACAAGGTCATTGGTTCAAACCTTAGTGCTCAGGTCTATAAGCTGTGTGAACTTAGATGTGTAGATAAACATATCTGAGTATTAGTTTTCTTATTAACAGAGTGATATAATTATAATTACCTCATAAAGTAATTTAAATTGTGGATAATAGCATACATAAGGCATATTGTATACCAAGTACACTCAATAAATGTTTGTTTTCTTTTTTATTGTTTTATGGCCATAGTTAAGTTTGGTCTGAGATGTATTAGAAAATCTGAACAAAGTTTTATTTGAGAAGATGTTTGAACAATGATCAAAAACAGAATATCAAAATATATAGCTTTCAATTATTCATTGTCTTTCATCCTCTACATTGCTTTAGGAATTCAGATATTGTCTGAATACACATTAGGGTGATAAATTGAGGGTGAAGGAATGTTATCTAAAGTGGTCTGAGAAAGAAATGTTTACTTGTTGTAGCATATTAGCAAGAGCACTGAATTAAGTTATGGAAACTGGAAGTTTTATCTCAGCACTATTATTATTTGAATTTGGACACTTTGCCCATATTTGTGGGAGTAGAACATTCATCTGTACAGTAAGATAATAGAGTAGATGACACTTGGTAGAAGGGATCTGACAAAGCTCAAACATTTAAAAACTTTGATTCTTTCAATGCCTGTCAAATAAAGTCAATCGTAAGGGCCATAAACAGATAATTAATTTTTAAATGATTAGAACATAATAAGATAATCCTATAATAGATGATTTTCTCTCTCCTTGTCAACACAAAAGTATTTTAGCTTACAAAGAATACTTTATTAGAGTTATCTTGTATATATCTATCATTGATGTTAAATGAATTAAAAAGTGATGTCAGGGGAAAAGTTCCCCAGGAAAAGTTGCTGAGTGAATCAGTTTTTAATGTTACTAGGAAGAAATTCTGTAATGTAATTAAGAAGACAATACTTTATGTAGGCTATTTTGCCACGGCTTTATTTTGTCTATTTTCTAATTTTAAAAAGGAAAACACTTTAAAAAGGAAATGAATGGACTATAATACATGTCCTTCACCAGTTGGAATGATGGATGGGCTCCAAGAGGAAATAGCCAATGTCTACAATAGGCTTGTGATAATAGTGAGTCCTTATTTCTTTGTAACAAACAGAAGTGAAGTGAACATGTTTAGTGGTCCCTTCCAAGAAATGAGTAACTTCCATTATCTGTCAGTATTCTTTTGCTGTCATTTCTTTACATTATTATATTCAACTTCGTTTCCTAGTTTTATAATTAAAAGTCCTTGAATATGAGCGGAAGAGAACGAGAAAAATCCTAAATGGGAATAATTTTGTAAAGGTAAGAATTGCCTTTCAGAAATTTAGGAAATTATCACTCTTTGCAATAGAGAAGGAATGTATTTTGATTGAGTAATGATGGATCTGTCAGAATGTAATGAAAAATACTTATTTTTCATTAAATAGCACAGCTTTTTGAAATTTTTTGTCTGTTTTTCTCTTCTTGTTTTATTTTCTTTTTTTAAAATTTTATTTAATTTTTTCAGTGTTCCAAGATTCATTGTTTATGGCCTACACCCAGTGCTCCATGCCCTCAGAATTTTAAATATAAATTTTGATGCCCTTTGGTAAATAAAATGTTTTTATGCACTATGTGGCAGGCAGTAAGCTAATTCTCAGGCAATACATAAAGCAAGGGTGCTCTGATGAGGCAGCCAAGGTAGATGAAAGAGGAAGGGAACTTGATCAAAGGACTTGCCTTGAGGTTGTATAATCCCTGGGCTGAAAGCAGTAACCCAAAGAAGCATAGTTATGTTGGACTTTTGGAGGGGTACAAAGGAATTTCAGCCTGGATCAAAGAGGTCCAGGGCATTTTCAGATAGAATCAATATTTGAAATTATTAGGTAATAATGTCATGGTTCTGGGGCACCTGGGTGGCTCAGTCATTAAACGTCTGCCTTCCAGCTCAGGTCATGATCCTGGAGCCACAGGATCAAGCCCCACATTGGGCTCCTTGGTTGGCAGGAAAGTCTGCTTCTCTCTCTCTCACTCTCCCTGCTTGTGTTCCCTCTCTAGCTGTGTTTCTCTCTGTCAAATAAGTAAATAAAATCTTTAAAAAAACATAATGCCATGGTTCTGATTCTAATTAATTACAATAGAGCCCTATCTTGCACCAAAGTGAAGGAGGAGAATGCAATCCCATGGAGATGTGCTGGTTTTTAAATTATTTTCTTTCAGTTTTAGAACCACACTTCTCTAATTCTATTGAGTTAGCAAAGCCACATTTCCCTATTGGAAACTAGGTTTATGTTGGATTCTGCTAATAAGGGTTTAAGGGGAAGACCAAAGTTCTGACAAAATTAAAAGATAAATTCAGGATCACTGATAGGATTGCTTTAACTTGAGTAGATGGTACTATGAAGAAACTTCTACTTCTTTTTCCTCTTGGGAGTTAAAATCATGCTGTGCAAAATGGAGGAGAGATACATTGTTTTGTATACTAACTTTTGACTAAATAACCTTAGAGCCTGTTTTTTGTTTCTGCTCCCCATGGTAAATTCCTCTCTGGGCTCAGACACTCTCAATCCCAGATTAAAACATTTCATACTTCTTTTGCAGCTTCCTCATGGTTGCATTCTTCTCTCAATCAACATTCTTTCATTCCATTTCTCTCGATAGCCCAGGATTTTTAGGAAGTATCTCATCTACTGCTGATGCCAATTTGTTTGACCTTTATGGGTTTGCACCTTTTGAGGACGCTAAACTTTTTTTTTAAAGAGACAGCACATGCATGTGAGCGAGGAGGAGAGACAGAAGGAAAGGAAGAGTGAGAATTTCAAGTAGACTTCTCACTGAGCACAGAGTCACAAGCTGAGCCCAGTGTGGGGCTCAATTTTATGACCCTGAGAGTCAGACACTTAACTGACTGAGCCACCCAGGCACCCTGATCACTCTAAACTTTTATCTCATTTTAATCTGGGTATGAGAAACAGGTGATATTATATATATACTATCCTCCATCTTAAACCTAAATGTTTCAATTTTTCTTAAATAAAAGCTTATTATAAAACAAATGATAATTGCCATTGATTTTTGCCCATGTCTCATTCATTCAGTAGAAAATTAGTTTGATAATCTCTTCTTTTCTATGTTACCACATTATTTTCAGATAAATTGTTACTATTGTTCAGAAACTGAAGATAGGATTTATACACTGTGCAAGAAAACATATGTGAAGAGTGTGCATGGAATAAACTGTAATCTCAGTTATATCTTCATATGTGAGATTCAGTTCTTGCTTGATATTTGACATTAGGAAGTCACTTAACCTCTCTGAGCCTCCAATTTCCTCATCTGTAAAATGAAGATAATAATACTTACAACATAAATTCAAATAGATAATGTAACTACTGAACCAAATGAATTATAGGGAAACCAAGGAATTTTGAAAGAGAGTATATTATTAATATCATACAGGGAGACTATATTTGTAGTATAGTTGTAGATATAATGATAAATGTGGTCCCAACCATACATACCCATTCTTTTTAAGAAAATGAAGACCTAGAAAATTTAAATGCACTATTTTCCACATATATCAGGCATTAATGCAGAAAAAAGGAAGAAGCAATTGCCTGAGAAGGTTGAAAATGCTTTATATTTGTGATGATTTTAGAAAGAAATTCTGTAGCTCAAGAAGGAGGGATGAGCTAGCCACATACATCCAACTGAATTACTGTTGTTGGCAGAATAACCACACAAAAAATGGCCATGCCCCAGTCTCCGAAACCCGCAAATATGTTATATCATATTCCAAAAGAGTCTTTGCAGATGAAGCTAAGGTTATTGGTCTTAAAATGATTATTCTGGATTGACCTGGTTTACCTTATCATATGGACCTTAACAGGTGTCTCCTAGCTGAAGTCAGAGATACAGCATAAGAGGAAGTCAGAGAGAAGATGGAGATATCCAAGGATCTCAGTCCAAAACACAAGGGCCTGAATTCTGCCAACCACCTGAATAAACTTGGAAATAGATTATTGCCTGGAGCCTCCAGAAAGGAATGCAGCCCTATCAACAACTTAGTTTGCCCTTCAGATTTCTAAGTAGAATACTCAGCTGAACCTCTCTGAGCTTCTAACCTATAAAACCATCAGCTAATCAATGGATTTTGCCGATAACTCTCTGATTATTTATTATGCAGAGAAAGAAAACTAATTCAACAAAGAAGTGGGCAGAATGTGTATGGCAGTTTCTGGGTCATAGAGGAACCCATTCTAGGTTAGGTAGAACAGTGGGTACAAGGCACAATTTGAAATGACTAACCATATATGTAGGGGGAGACTTTTCTCATTATCTTCTGAACAATGGAAAATTATTACAGAATTTAAAAGACAGGAAGTATGAGACCAGAACTCAGTAAAAGGAAACCCTGTTGGCAATGAATCAAGTGCTATGCAGTCTTCCAGGAAATAAATTTTGGGGATGACATGAAAATGAGGGATGTGATTTTAGGATGTGATGAATGTTGGGAAAGATTAGAAAACTTGTAGATTTCTAACTAGAATTCTAACTTGGTCTCATAATTAGATGGTTGAACCAGATAGAAAATGCAAAGAAGAGCACAGTCTTTGCAAAATATTTACTCACTGTGGACCTCAATTGTCATATCTGAAAATGGGTATAATAATAATGTTGAATTCTAGGGCAGTCATGAGGATTATATGATATGAGGCATATTTGTCTTTTAGGGTTATTGTATCATTAGATAAGATGACACATGCAAATCTGTCTCAATATGCTGGTACGTAGCGAGTACTAAATTAAGATAGAACATAATAATCTTTATTTTAACAACTTCTGTAGCTAATTGATAGCAAAGTGTGGCTACAACTGGCTCACCTGACATGATATTGAAGTCTTTCCCTGCATATAATTTCCTGCCTCCAGAAAAGAATGGATCAACTATCATTTTCTTTCTTAAAATAGACTTTTCTTAAAATAGATTCTCCAATTATTCAAATTGTCTCATACTCAGAGATTTTTCTTACTGAAAATCTAATAGTACTGGCTAAGAAAAGTGGTGGCAAATTCTTTTACAGATGAGTAACTCCATAATATTAAACAATTGACTCACTTTTTAAAAAGATCTACTTTTCCCCCACCCAGAAGCAAATTTGCATCGTCTCACAATATTAATTAAAATATCTTTGCCAAATACCCTTTTTTTAATGAGCTGTTTTTCAAATTCAAATACTGTAGTTGTTAGCCACCAGAGAATCTAGACTTAAAACCACAGCTGGAATGTATGAAAGGGAGCAGATTCACAAAGACACATAGCTCTGACTACTGGGAGTTTTAAGCATGTTGTTTTCTGGAAGGAAAATTATTCACAATATGGACCTTGAAATATATATTCAAAACATTTCCAAATCATTTTCAGCTATTTTAAACATATTATTTTCAAGATGTTAGTCATAGATTTTATTTCTTAAAATATAAATGTGGAAAAGAGAATGGCAATGCTTACTTTAAGATAAGGAGATAATTTGGAATGAGTGGTACATTCATTCCTTTGATGCTGATGCTTTAAAAAAAAAATGCCAGGAGGGGGCACAGAGTTTTATAAATGTAAATCTTATTAACAAGCTTTAAAAAGTTACCACGAATATAAATTTTCCCCCAAAATAAATTCAATTTTGGTTTCACTTGCTTGTCTATTTTTATTGTATTTATTTATTTATAACCTGACTTGTTCAGAAATAATGTGAAGTGTCCTATATAAAGTGGCATGTCTTCAAGCAGAATTAGAAAAAGAAGTGAAAAAGTTTGAAATAAAAGAAGAAATGCAGAAAGTAAGGCAGAACCAGCAGATAGATAAACAACTTCAAAGCTTCCATACTTTGCTCAAGGTGCCATGCATTTGAATCTAAGCTTTGCTCAAAGAAAACATAGCTCCTTTCTTGTTTTGAGACAACTGTTAAGCTTCTTCTGTTGGTCACCATGAATAGAATGCTGCACAAAACCATGAGCACCATCCTCAGCAATGCCCACATATTAAACATAGTTGTAAGTTACGTAGCACTGGTTCTTTCAACTTTTTTGAATACAGATAGCTGGTGTGATATATATTAACATTTCAACAAACAGGATTCTTTGATGGTCTGATATTGTTCTGTCCATATTATTCAGGGCTATATTTTAGAGGAATTAGAAGACTGAATGGGTGTGCATTTTTCAGACTCATTCTCCATTAAAGCACTTATTTTAGGTTATTTTTCCTTGAGAAGTTAGGGGTTCAATATTATCTTCCCTGAGGTGTTCCTGAAGTACAGTTACTCTGTTCCTGCTTTAAAGCATCTGAGCCAGGGAGAAGACTGACCTTCTCTTAGGGGACACAAAGAATCTATGTTATAGTTATAACTACATTATTAAATTCATGGTTCTATCCCTACTTAATTAGTAGAAAGGTACTTTATAAATCAATTCATTTATTAAAAATAAATATTTATTGAGGCTCTCTTAGCCCCCCAGGTAGTTTTTTCGGATGTCACAATGATTGTAAAATAAATGAAATTGAAGACCTCAAAAATTTTATAGTCTTGGGAGAGAGTGTACACAGAATGAATTATACAAGAAGAAAATGATGAGGGCCAAAAAGGAAGGATGGGTAAATTTTTTTTATTAAAGGAAAGTTCCAAAGAACAGGGCATGCATATATTTGGGGGCCAGGAGGAAGATAATCTATAGAATAAGACAAGGGGCAAATAAAGAAGAAAGGCAAGTCTATAATTTAGAATTGATGCTACAGAGCATCACATGGACATCATCATCCTTCCTCTTTGACTTCTTATAATATTCTCTCACAACTCCAGGCTTCTCTACTAATGTAGTCAGAACACCAAAATTTCATAGATGGGACTCAAGTATGGTATGAGACAAGAATACGCCTCCAGATCTCAAAACAGTGTGGTTCTAGCAGAGAGAATCCATGATGTACTACATTCAGATATTGCTATCCTGTGGCAACATTGGGTGGATGCCCAAAGGGAGGATCTGCCACTAGACCTGTAAGAGTGCTGTCAACTCTGACTCCATCTTGGGCCTTCCATCTTGTTCATGCTTGCACAGTGACCTTTCTGTGGCCATGTGTTCCAGGTCCAGTGGAGGTTAATGTATGCCCTGACCAGATGCAGTAAAGGCTTGTACTGATCATCCCTAAAATGACCCACAGATGGTACCACTTGAAATAACTACACTTTGACCTTCCCACATGCCCCTCATGCTATAAAAACTGTGGGCTAAGTTCTGGACTGGGTAAAGAATGGGGGCAGAGGATAGTTGTATAACTGCCTGGATTGTCAGTCCATGCAATCCCATAAGTAAATTTCCCTGAATAAAACCGTATAAATGGTACAGAGGGACTTATGTTGTTCTTCGGTATTAAAGTACCTTCTCAGTAGAGGACACATTACTGACCCTCATCCATCTTCTGACAGTGCCCCTATTTTAGCAGTCATCAGGGAGTCCTATGAAGTGTATGGACATAGGTCTCACGGAACTGCTATGTGAGAAGTTCATGATTCCAGTGTCCAAGGTACAGCCAGGAAGGGCTGAAGATAATTTCTTGCAACCATGAACATAAGTTGACCCAACATCTCCAAATTTCTTTAAATTTAAATTAAATTAGCCAACATATAGTACATCATTAGTTTCAGATGTAGTGTTCAATAATTCATCAGTTGCCTATAACACCCAGTGCTTATCACATCAAATGCCCTCAATGCCCATCACTTGGTTGTCCCATCTGCCCCACCTACCACCCCTTCAGCAATCCCCAGTTCATTTCCCAGAGTTAAGGTTCTCTCATAGTTTGTCTCCCTTCTGATATCTTCACAGTTTTCCCTCCATTCACTATGATCCTCTGAATTATTTCTTATATTCCATATATGAGTGAAACCATGATAATTGTCTGAATGACTTATTTCACTTAGCCAATACCCTCCAGTTCATGTTCATGTAAACAGTATGTGTTCATCCTTTCTGATGGCTGAGTAGTAGAACAGTAGAATGGATCAACAAACCTAGGAGTTGGTTCTTTGAAAGAATTAATAAGATTGATAAAGCCCTGGTCAGGATTATCAAAAAGAAAAGAAAAAATATTAATAAAGTCATAAATGCAAAAGGAGAGATCACAACCAACACCAAAGTAATACAAATGATTATATTATGAGCAACTACATGCCAGCAAATTAGACAATCTACAAGAAATGGATGCATTCCTAGAGACATATGAACACTACCCAAAATAAACCAGGAAGACATGGAAAGCCTAAATAGACATATAACAAGTAAGGAAATTGAAGCAATAATCGAAAATCTTCCAACAAAAAAGTATCCAGGGCCAGATGGCTTCCCAGGGGAATTCTACTAAATGTTTAAAGAAGAATTAATACCTATTCTCCTGAAATTTTTCCAAAAAATGGAAATGGAAGGAAAACTTCCAAACTCATTTTATGAGTCAGCATTACCTTGATCCTCAAACCAAAGATCCCATCAAAAAGGAGAATTATAGAACACTATCTCTGATGAACATGGATCCCCAAATTCTCATCAAAACACTAGCCACTAAGATCCAACAGTACATTAAAAGGATTATTCACCACAACCAAGTGGGATTTATTCCCGAGCTGCAAGGATAGGTTGACATCTACAACTCAATCAATCAATGTGATATACCATATTAATAAAAGAGGGGTCAAAAACCATATGATCCTCTCAATTGATGTAGAAAAAGCATTTGAAAAAATACAGTGTTCTTGCTCTGCTGAGGGGTACCTGGGTAGTTCAGTTGGTTAAGTGCTCAGGTCATGATCCCAGTATCCTGGGATTGACTCTGCATGGGGCTTGTACTCAGCAGGAACCTCCTTCTCTCTCTCCCTCTGCTGCCCCCTCTGCTTATGTTCTTTCTCTCTCTGTCAAATAAACACATAAAATATTAAAAAAAAACAAAACACCTCTCTGCAGAGTAGGGGTAGAGGGAACATACCTCAATATCATAAAGGCCATATATGAAAATTCCAGAGTGAATATCATCCTTTCAATTTTCCCCCTAAAATCAAACATAACAGGGTGTCCCCTTATCACTGTTCAATATAGTATTGGAAGTCCTAACCTCAGCAATCAGACAACAAAAAGAAATAAAAGTCATTCAAAATGGCAGAGAATGCCATCTCACTCTTCACAGATGACATGATATTCCATGTGGAAAACCCAAAAGACTCTACCCCCCAAATTGCTAGAATTCACGCAGCAATTCAGCACTGTGGCAGGACACAAAATTAATGCACAGAAAGCAGTTGCATTTCTATACACTAAAAATGAGACTGAAGAAAGAGAAATTAAGGAATTGATCCCATTTACATTTGTACCAAAAAACATAAGATACCTAGGAATAAACCCAACCAAAGAGGTAAAGGATCTGTACTCTAAAAACTATGGAACACTTATCAAAGCATTTGAGGAAGACACAAAGAGATGGAAAAACATATGCTCATGGATTGGAAGAATAAATTTTGTTAAAATGTCTACACATCCAAAAGTTTTTGAACATTGTTTAGGATAATATACTCTAACTTCATTTTCACTGCATTAAATTATAGAGCAGAAATGTTAAAAGCTTAGTGTTTTGGGTGCCTGGATGGCTCAGTGGGTTAAAGCCTCTGCCTTTGGATCCAGGCCTGCCTCAGGCTCTCTGCTTGGCAAGGAGGCTGCTTTCTCTCCTCTCTCTGCCTGCCTCTTTGCCTACTTGTGATCTCTCTGTCAAATAAGTAAATAAAATCTTAAAAAAAAAGTTTAGTGTTTTAGGATGTTCAAAGTGATTTAAGAAGTTTAAAGTGGTTTAAGCTTTCCCTTCCTCCTTATTTTGTTTTCTATGTGCTAAGTATACACATATGTAGTATATGGATATGCATTCTACATGCATGTGTTTCTATTTTAAATATATTGTATATTTTTGTGTATGTATATATTCCAAATATATAGATTGTTGAACACAAAATATTAGAAACAAAATATATTAGGGGCACCTGGGTGGCTCAGTTGGTTGAGTGGCTGCCTTTGGCTCAGGTCATGATCCCGGAGACCCGGGATCGAGTCCCATATCGGGCTCCCTGCTCGGTAGGAAGCCTGCTTCTCCCTCTCTCACTCCCCCTGCTTGTGTTCCCTCTCTGACTGTGTTTCTCTCTGTCAAATAAATAAATAAAATCTTAAAAAAAAAAGAAACAAAATATATTAGAATCTATTCTATAAAATATTTAAATCATATTTTTAAAAATTTCTATTTAAAGTTTTAATTTAAATTGCAGTTACTTAACATGCAGTGTAATATTAGTTTTAGGCATAGAATTTAGTGATGCGTCAGTTACATACAACAACCAATGCTCATCACAAATGCCCTCCTTAATATCCATCACCTACTTAACCCATCCGCCCACCCACCATCCCTCCAGCAACACTTAGTTTGTTCTCTACAGTTAACAGTCTGTTTCCTGGTTTCTCTCTTTTTTTCCCCCATATGTTCATCTGTTTTTTTTTTCTTAAATTCCATATTTGAGTAAACTCATATAGTATTTGTCTTTCCATAACTTATTTATTTCACTTAGCACAATAGTCTCTAGCTCCATCCACATCATTGCAAATGGCAAGATTTCATTCTTTTTTATGGCTGAATAAAACAGAAAAATAGTGGAGTGCAGGAGAAGAAACAATAAGCAAATTTATACATTCTAGTTTTAAACCATTTGGTTACAGGAAACTTACAAGGTCAAATTCCAAACAATTCATTTAATATCTCAAAATTATCATATATGTATAGATATAGATAGCTGCACTAAGAAGGAAATATTGTGAGTCCCATCAATTTTTCATGGACTCTTGTAGCTATACTAATCTCTAAATAAATTTGAAGACATTATTAATCAAACAGATTTTCTGATAAAAGGAGTTTTTAAAATAATACTTGATTTTGTAGAACTGATTTATGTTTATAAAAAATTGAGCCTAAAGTACAGAGTTCCCATAAAATCCCTATAAAATCCCTCTCCCCTCAACCTACACACTGTTTCCACTATAAATAACATCTTGCATTAGCAAGATGTGGTACATTCTGTCACAGCTGGTGAACCAATATTGGTATATTATTATTGATTGAAGTCCATAGTTTACATTAGATTCACTCTTTTTGCTGTCAGTTCTATGGGTTTAGACAAATGTATAATGTCACATACCCACAATTACAGTATTGTTTAGGAAAGTTTTACTGCCATAAAAATTCTCTGTGCTGGAACTATTCATCTCTCTACCTCCTCACAAACCCTTGGAAACTGAAGGTATTTTTTTTTTTTTTACTGTTTTTATATTTTTTCCTTTTCTATAATGTCATATAGTTACAATCATACAATATGTAGCCTTCTCAGGCTGGCTTCTTTTCTTCTAATGATATGCATTTAATGTTCCTCCATGTCCTTCCATGACTTGACAATTTATTTTCTTTTTGTTGCTTGAATAATATTCCATTGTCTGGATGTGCTACAGTTTATTTCCCTATTGTAGGACTTCTATGTTACTTTCAAGTTTGGGGAACTATGAATAAAACTGTTGTAAAGAGTGTGCAGATTTTTGTCTAGACATCCACTTCCAAAACATTTGAATAAATACCAAAGAGAGTTTGACGACCTTTATATACTTTGGAGGTAAGTTCTTTATCGGATATGTGTTCTGCAAATATTTTCTCTAGTCTGTGGGTCTTGTCTTTTCAATCTCTTAACAGTGTTCAATTGAAGGGCAGATATTTTTTAATGTTTAACTTGCCTATTATTTATTTCATAGATAGGCGTTTTATTGTATCCAAAAGTCCTAGCCTAATCTGTCTCTTAGGTTTTCTCATATGTTATCTTCCAGAAGTTTTATAGTTTTACAATTTCCATTGAGGTCTCTGGTCTATTATGAGTTAATTGAGGGTATGAATTCTGTGTTAAATTCTCATATTCTCTCTCTCTCTCTCTCTCTCTCTCTCTCTCTCTCTCTCTCTCTCTTTCCCCTCCCTCTTTGCAAATGGGTGACCAGTGTTTCCAACATATTTTGTTGAAAAGATCCTTTCTCCATTTAATTTCCTTTGCTACTTTGTCAACAATCAATGGACTATATGCGTGTGGATTTATTTCTGTGATATCTATCTGTTAGGTTCCATGAATATATATTCCTGTATTATTTTCCAATGTCACACTGTCTTTATTACTGTAGCTTCATAGTAGCTCTTGAGGTTCAGTACTATCTGTCCAACTTTGTTCTTTAGTATTATGTTGGCTATTCTGGTCTTCTGCTTTTCCATATAAACTTTGGAATTAGTTTCTCAATATTCAAACAATAACTTGGTATTTTGATTAGAATTGCATCAAATCTGTAAATCACAGTGGGATATCTTAATGATGTCAAGTCTTCACAATTTGGGACTAGACTTATTATTTGAAAATATAGCAACTGAAACACAGAAGTTATTCTCATGAACTAAAGAACAAATCCATCTGGGCTTATGTAGATTATAGTAAACTTAAAATATATAGTCTATTTTTCTTCTTAAAACACATTCACATATATCAACCTCAAGAGGGACATCACCAACATATCTGTAAGATCATAGAAAACTTGGTCAGAGTTACATCTTATAGTATAATGCAAAAATCTCATTTCCTTTGGAAGCTGACAAATGGAATAATGGGTTGTAGAATCTCACAGAACTTGCTTTGTATTCTCCAAAAACCCTAGGACTTTATACAACATAATCATAAAAATGCCATCACAAGCACGTATAACCTCCAAAAGGTGACAATGGTACTGCTTCTTGGCATTTATTGAAAAGACTTTAGCAGGTTTTCAAGTTTGTCAACCTTTATACTTCTGTCAAAGGAACTCAACCACCAGGATTATGTGTGATAAGTATTCTATAACTATTCTACATTAGCAGTTGCTGCTTTATCCGTATTTCTATGCACAATATGGAAGGAATTCTTAGATTAAAACCATCATTATCTTTTCCATCAAAATAAGTGTTGACTTTTTTTTTTAAGATTTTATTTTTTGAGTGAAAAAGTGAGAGAGAGCATGAGCAGGGGAGAGGCAGAAAGAGAAGCAGACTCCCCTCCAAGCAAGGAGCCAGATGCTGGACTCGATCCTGGTACCCTGGGATCCTGACCTTAGTGGAAGGCATATGCTTACCCGACCAAGTCACCCAAGCCACCCAAGCCACCCAAGCACCCTGAAATAAGAGTTGATTTAAAACTCATTCTTATTCCTAATCTCCAAGACACCAATGTCTGAATGATAGTAAGAGCACACTTATGTATATAATAAAAGGGAGTGGTAAAATATGTGTCGGTGGAAAGAACTAATAGAGGGTGTGCTGGATTTTATTTACATACGACCTGCCCTCTCTATGGCACTAAGTAGTCTTCTAACATTTTTGCTGGTAGACCCATGAAAACATTTTGAAATAATATTTATTATTTCACATACTTAGTTAATATCTAAATTTGTTACCATAAGTACAGAGTTTCAAGTTCATTGTTTCTGTTTATTTATGAAGATTAGCTTTTAAAATTAAAACCATTACTCATTCTTATTTTTTTGTATACATTGAATTATAAATACAAATTTTATGTAATAAGAAACAAAATATTTTTTTTAGAAAAATTTATGGAGGGCCACCTGGTTGGCTCAGTTGGTTGGTTAACATTGGACTCAGCTCAGGTCATGATCTCAGACTTGTGAGATCAGGCCTGTTGAGGTTCGACACTAGGCATGAAACCTGTTTGGGATACTCCCTCCTTCTCCCTCTGTCCATTCTTGCCCCCCCCAAAAAAACAAAACTACCACCACCACCAACAACAAAAAACTTGTGGAGAGCAAATTTTATGAGGTGTGGAATGTATGAAATTGCCCTATTTTGCCTTCCTATTTGATTTGTAATTTATTATTTTTTTAGTCTGCTTTCAAACAAATTTGTACTCGGAAATTGACAATTACACTATATTTTTCTCAAAACTCATCATATTCTGATTATTTTTCAAATGTTTCTAAGGAATCATTTGTTTTTTTGGCCCATAGTACATTTAAGATTTTTCTCATGATCTTTTAAACAGTAAAGTATGTTATTTCATTATTTTTTTCTTTATCCATTATTTCTGTTTTATCCTTTTGAAACTCATAGTACACACACATAGGAACTTCCAGATGTACATTCTATGTTTGTACATTTGTTTCTGCCATATTTTCCATTTCTTTCTTTCTTTCATACTTTATTCAGGGATGGTCACTAAGCTCAGCATTCCAGTTCATTAATCCATTTGCTATTTTATTTTTTTGTTGTTCCTCTACAATCTATTTAATTTCTTAATTTCAATGTCCCCACTTTTATGTTATAAGATCATTAATTCCTTTTCCAGTGATGTACTAGTCTTCTACTCTCTCTGTGAATATTCAGCAAGCTCACTTTATTGAAAAAAAAAAGTGATGTGTAACATTGCATAAAAGTAGGTATATGACATGTTACTTTGATGCATGTATATTTCATAACTGCTGATATGACCATACTTATCACATTACGAGATTATAATGCAATGTTATTGTCCTTATTTTTATACTATACCTTAGATCCCTATGGCTTATTTAATACCCATTACAAATTTGTATCCTGAAATACCATCACTCTTATCCACCCTCCCATTCCCTAGTAACCACTATTTTACTGTTTTCTATGGGTTTAGCTTTTTTTTAGATTATACACATAAATTGTATACATGGTATTTGTCTTTTTATCTCTGACTTTTCTCACTTAGTATAACATGCTAAAGGTCCATCATATTGTCACAAATGGAAGGATATCTTCTTTTCTCATGGCTGAATAATATCCCATTGTGTATAGGTACCATATCTTTTTTATCCATTCATCCATTCATGGACATTTGGGTTTTTTTCCATATCTTGGCTCTTGTGAATAATGTGACAAACGTGGCAGTGTGTATATCTCATCAAAATCCAACTTTCACTTCCTCTGTGTACATACCCAGAAGTGGAATTGCTGGATTGCATAGTGCATATATTTTTAATTTTTTTGAGGAAACTCCATTTGATTTATCATAATAATCAGACCAATATAAATTTTTACCACTTCCTCACCAGCACCTGTTGTCCCTTGTCTTCTTGAGTCTAGCCATTCTAACAGGAGTGAGGTGATATATCATTGTGATTTTGATTTGTAATTCCCTGATGATGGGTGATGTTAAATATCTCATCATGTGTCTGTTGGCCATCTTGGTGTCTAGTTTTGCCACCCATTTGTTTTATTTGTTTTTGTTGTTGTTGTTTTATTGTTATTGAATTCTTTATAATTTCCAGATACTAACCCCTATCCAATAAGTGGTTTGCAAAAACTTCTCCTATTCTGTAGTTGCCTTTTCATTTTATTAATTGCTTCCTTTGTTCGGTGTAAACATTTGAGTTTGACATAATCCCATTGATTTTTTTCTTTTGTTGTTTGTGCTTTTGATATCTTGCCCCCCCCCGAAATTGTCAGTATCAATGAGCTCCTTCCCTAGGATTTGTTTTAGGAGTTTTATGGTATTAGGCCTTATGTTTAAATCTTTGATCAATTTTCAGTTAATTTTTATGAGTGGTATTACACAGAGATCCATTTAATTGTTCTGCATGCGTTTTTCTACTTTTCCCAGCACCATTTATTGAAGAGCCAATCCTATTCCTATTGGGAATTCTTGGCTCCCTTATAGAATGTTAGTTGACTGTATATATTAGGGTTTATTTCTAGACTCTCTATTCTGTTCCATTGGTTAATGTGTTGTTGTTTATTTTTTGTTTGTTTTTCATATCATAGTGGGGTTTTTTTATTACAGTGTCTTTTAGTACACTTTGAAATCTGGAAGTATGTTACCTTTAGCTTTGTTCTTTTTTCTCAGGATTTCTTTGGTTATTGGTGGTCTTTTATGATTTCACACAAATTTTAGGCTATTCTACTTCTTTGCTGAATGTCTTCGGTATTTTGATGGATATTGCATTCAATCTGTAGATGTTTTTGAGTACTAAGGCCATTTTAACAATTCTTCTAATCCATGAACAGGGATGTCTTTCCATTTGCTTGTGTCTTCTTCAATTTCTTTCAGCAATTTTTTTAGTTTCCTACAGATTTTTTTACTTCCTTGGTTAAATTTATTTCTAAGTATTTTATTGTTTTTGATGCTATTATGAATGGGTAGGTTTTTTTTTTTAGATGTTTCATCATTAGTATAAAGGAATGCAATTAATTTCTGCACATTGATTTTGTATCCTGCTACTTTACTGAAACTTAATTAATTCTAATAGTTTTTGAATATTTGATATATATGTATATATTTTATATATTTTTATATAAAATATAAAATTTATAAATATAAAATATATAAATTATTTAATATAATTTATAGTTTTTTGAATATTTGATATATATATGTATATATATATTTTATATATATACATATATATATATAAAATCAGCAAAAATGACAGTTATGACAGTCTATTTCTTCTTTCCCAGTTTGGATGCCTTTTATTTCAATGAGTTGCTCTAGGTGGAACTTCCAGTACTATATTGAATAGGAGTGGTGAGAAAGGGCATCCTTGCCTTGTTCCTGATCTTATGGATAACACTTAACTTTTTCCAGTGACTATAAAGTTATCTATGGGTTTGTCATGTATGTACTTTATTATGTACAGATATGTTCCTTCTATTCTTAGTTTGTTGAGGTTTTTTTATATCATGAAAAATGTTGCATTTTATTAAGTGCATTTTCTGAATGTACTCAGATAATCATGTGGTTTTTATCTTTTATTTTATTGATGTGACATATTACACTTATTGATTTTTTATTTTATTTTTATTTTGAACTATTGTTGCATCCCAGAAAAAAAAACAAAAAACAGACAGCTCTTACTACTCTCAAAACTCCAATTAACAGTGGGCTCCTTAAAGGTTAGTTATGCTAGGTAGGCCACAGGTCTATACATTCACTACTAGGATTTGGCATATAATCCTTTCAACATGTTTTTGAATTCCATTTGCTAATATTTTATTGAGAAGTTCTGCATCTATATTGATCAAGGGATATTGGTGTCTATCACAGCTTATACTTTTCTTTTTGTGTGGTATCCTTACTTAGTTCTGATATAAAAGTAATGCTGACCTTGTAGAAGGAGTTTGGATGTGTTTCGTCCTCCTTGATATTTTTGAAATGTTTTAGGAGGATTGGAATTAATTCTTCTTTAAAGAAGAATTAAAGAATTAACCAGCTGTCTGGTTCTAGAGTTATCTATGTTGGGAATTTTTTGATTATTGATTCAATTATTTTTACTTTTAGTTGGTCTGCTCAGATTTTTTATGTATTTCTGTTTAAGTCTTGATGAGTTATGTATTTATAGAAATGCATCTATTTCTTCTAGGTTAGGTAGTTTGTTGTCATATAATTGTTCATTGTAATCTCTTATGACTCAATGTATTGTATTTCCGTAGTATCAGTTTTTGTATCTCCTCTTTTATTTATATTTTTATTTATGCTTTCTCCTTTTTTCTTAGATAATCTAGCTAATGGTTTGGCCATTTAGTTTATGTTCAAATAGCCCTTAGTTTCTTTGATCCTTTCTATTGTTTTTTTATGGTCTCTATTTCATTCATTTTCATTCTGATCCATATTATTTCCTTCCTTCTGCTAACTTTCAGCTTAATTTTGTGAGAGTGTGTATATTTCTGATTATTAAATCTTCTTGATGTACTGACCCCTTATCATAATATATAATGAATTTTGTCTTTTGTTACCCTTGGCGTGAAGTCCTTTTTGTCTAAGTTTGGCTATGCTTTAGCTCACTGTTTTTTAAAAGTCATATTAAAAAAATAACAACACACTTTTAATTGAAGTATGGTTGACACATAATATTAGTTTCAGATATGCACTCAGTTTAATTATTTTGTTTATTAACTGTTTATTTTGGCATTCCTCTATTTACTCGGATATCCCCTTTCTATTGTTTTGTATTTCTGGTTTATGAAATGACTAATTGTTTGCTTATATTGGCATTTTGGATTTCCTGACTTATTTTCTAATTGTTGGTTCAGATTGTACTGACTTATCCTTGGAGATTTTAGTTGTACTATAGGGTTAGTAGACAGAAGAGGTTCTCTCAGACACTCTGTCCTGCCTCTCCATTTTGAAGAGAAACACTCTGTGCTTTAGTCAGAAACATGGTTCCCTATAGCCTGCAGGTGAGTACATGTGGGAGGATGGCAGTGTCCAGAAAGCCCATCTTTCCTGAATGCTATTCCACAGAATACCACTTAGAGGTTCCATCCTTTGCTTCATGAACTAACTCACATTCTGAGCCTGAAGATTACCTGGAACCACCCATGCTTCTCTCATAGTAATCTCCTGAATATACTTTCATCTCAGATCTATTTAAGTCTTATTTCTCCAAAGGCATAATGCATCATGCTTTCAATCTTTTAGAATTTTTTCAGAGTGGCAGGCCTACCATTACATTCCCTTGTTATTGTCCAGTTTTATAATATATTTAAATTCGTGTGAAGTGCATTTTCTGTCATTTCTCATGACATTGTGTGGGAGGTAGGTAGACATGTTCTCAGTCTGTTTTCTTGATCCAATTTCCACTTTATTCTCCAAAGAAACTCTCATGTCAAATTAAAATGCAATTATTTTCTTATCTTGATAATACCCTGTAATTTCTCTAATGCAGTTTCAGAGGAATGATAAAAGAAAATGGGTATTGCATCTCCTAAAAGAGCCATAAACCAAGGGGAAGAGAGTTGCATATGTCAAAGATTTAACATTGATACATTTTACGCCATCTTGAACTCCACCAGGAAGCATCATCCTTCCTCAATGAGTTTCTTGGGACCAGCTATTTCAATTAAGCTGTTTATATTACCAAATCCATTTGTACAAGCACACGCTTAGCTGCCCTGCATGATAGCATAATGGACGGGTTAAATGATAGAGATAAAGCTTTCTATCTTGCTGAAGTCCTTATGTGTGTGCATTCACATGGAGACCTAGACACACATAAATGTCTTCTCAAGACCAGATACATTGCACATACATTCCTTCAGGATTTAATATTATATCTCTTAATATATGAGGCTATTTTTTAACTCTTTAAAAACTGTGCTCTTCCATTGTGCTGCAAGTGCTCTACTATTCCAACTTCTATGGCTCACATCAATTACTGTATTGTAATTTTTTTCTCTTATTTCTCCAACCTCCACCTTCCACTGAATCTGAGATCTTTGAGCACAAGATTGATGGGTACTTTATTAATCCTTACCTTTCAAAGATGACTTAATATAGTCTGTCACATGGTGAATATTATGGGCTCAATAAATATATAAGATTGATACAAACAGACACATATACACAGAGATAGATATTTAGATATAATTTCAGCCATGTAGACAATAAATACAGTTGTTACAATAAATATTTTATCTTGTTTTGGCTACTTAATCACAGGTATACTCAAAAGCTCTTTGTTTCTAGATATAATCAGTACACATGTATATAAATTTACACATTACATATCCCCTGTTTCTTCATATAAAGTATATACATACAGACTTAATCTACCCAGGTAGTTTTATCTTAATACTTTTATATATTTATAATATGAATTTTATAGTCTCTAATAAACATGTACATATATATATATATATATATATATATATATATATATATATATATACATGCACACACACAGAATATGTTATTTTTTCTTTTTTATTAACATATAATGTATTATTTGATTCAGGTGTACAGGTCTGTGAATCATCAGTCTTACACATTTTATAGCCCTCACCATAGCACATACCCTCCCCAATGTCTATCACCCAGCCACCCTATCCTTCCCCCAACCCCCAGCAGCCTTCCACTTGTTTCCTGAGATTGAGTCCCTTATGGTTTGTCTCCCTCCCTGGTCCCATCTTGTTTCATTTTTCCTTCTCTTCCCCCCATGAATCCCCACCCTGCCTCTCAAGTTCCTCATATCAGGAGACCATGTGATAGTTCTTTTTCTCTGACTGACTTATTTCACTTACCATAATACCCATAGATCCATAGATCCATCCACACCATTGCAAATGGCAAGATTTTGGTTTTATGTATGTTGGCTGCATAGTATTCCATCATATATATATATATATATATATATATATATATATATATATTCCATATACCATATCTTCTTTTTCCATTCATCTGTTGATGGACATCTAGATTCTTTCCATTGTTTGGCTACTATGGACATTGCTACTATAAACATTTGGGTGTGCATACCCCTTCAGTTCATTACATTTGTATCTTTAGGGTAAATAGCCAGTAGTGCAATTGCTGGGTCATAAGGTAGTTCAATTTTCAACTTTTTGAAGAACTCCATACTGTTTTCCAGAGTGGCTACACCAGCTTGCATTCCCACCAACAATGTGGGAGGGTTTCCCTTTGCATCCTCGTCAACAACTGTCATTTCCTGACTGGCTAATATTAGCTATTATGACTGCTGTGAGGTGGTATCTCACTATGGTTTTGATTTGTATTTCTCTGGTTTCGGGTGATGTTGAGCACTTTTTTATGTGTCTGTTGGCTGTTTGGATGTCTTCTTTGCAGAAATGTCTGTTCATGTCTTCTGGACATTTTGTGATTGGATTAAATGTTCTTTGGGTATTGAGTTTGATGAGTTATTCATAGATTTTAGACACTAGTGCTCTATTTGATATGTCATTTGCAAACAGCTTTTCCCATTCTGCTGGTTGTCTTTCAATTTTGTTGACTATTTCCTTTGCTGTGCAAAAGCTTTTTATATTGACGAAGTTCCAATAGTTCATGTTTGCCCTTGCTTCCCTTGCTTTTGGTGATGTTTCTAAGAAGAAGTTGCTGTAGCTGACGTTGTAGAGGTTCCTGCCTGTGTTCTCCTCAAGGATTTTGATGAATTTCTGTCTTACATTGAGGTCTTTCATCCATTTTGAGTCTATTTTTGTGTGTGGTGCATGGAAATGGTCCAGTTTCATTCTTCTGTATGTGGCTGTCCAATTTTCCCAACACCATTTGTTGAAGAGGCTGGACATTTTTTCCTACTTTGTCAAAGATGAGTTTACCATAGAGCTGAGAAATAATTTCTGGGATGTCTATTCTTTTTTTTTTTAAGATTTTATTTATTTATTTGACAGAGAGAAACACAATTAGAGAGGGAACACAAGCAGAGGGACTGAGAGAGGGAGAAGCAGGCTTCCCACCAAGCAGGAAGCCTTATGTGGGGCTCAATCCTGGGTCTCCAGGATCATGACCTGAGCCGAAGGCAGTTGCTTAACCAACTGAGCCACCCAGGCAGTCCTGGGCTCTCTATTCTGTTCCATTGATCTATGTGTCTGTTTTTGTGCCAGTACCATACTGTCTTGATGATTACAGCTTTGTAATGAGCTTGAAGTCTGGAATAGTGATGCTATCAACTTTGGTTTTCTTTTTTGACATTCCTCTGACTATTTTGAGTCTTTTCTGGTTCTACATAAATTTTAGGATTATTTGTCCCATTTTGTTGAAAAAATATGATGGCATTTTGATAGAGATTGCATCAAATGCATAGATTGCTCTAGGTAGCATACACATTTTCACACTATCTATTCTTCCAACCCATGAGCATGGAATGTTTTTCCATTTCTTTGTGTCTTTCTCAATTTCTTTCATGAGTATTTTATAGTTTTCTGAGTACAGATTCTTTTGGTTAGGTTTATTCCTAGATATCTTATGATTTGGGGAGCAATTGTAAATGAGATCGACTCTTTAATTTCTCTTTTTTTTTCCGTCTTGTTTTTGAAGTATAGAAATGCAACTGATTTCTGTGCATTGAATTTATATTCTGACACATTATTGAATTCCTGTATGAATTCTAGAAGTTTTGGAGTATTTTGGGTTTCCCACATAAAGTATCAAATTATCTGCAGTGAGTGAGAGTTTGATTTCTTCTTTGCCAATTCAGATGCAAAATTCATTTCTTTTTGCTGTCTGATTGCTGAGGCTAGGACTTCTTGTACTGTGTTGAATAGCAGTGGTGATAGTGCACAGCCCTGCCATGTTCCTGACCTTAGAGGAAAAGCTCCCAGTTTTTCCCCCATTGAGGATAACATTTATTGTGGGTTTTTCATAGATGGCTTTGATGATATTGAGGTATGTACCCTCTGTCTCTACACTGTGAAGAGTTTTGCTCAAGAAAGGATGCTGTCCATTGTCAAATACTTTTTCAGCATCTATTGAGAGTATCATATTGTTCTTTTATTAATATATTGTATCACCTTGACTGATTTGTTGATGTTGAACCAAACTTGCAGCCCAAGAATAAATCCCACTTGGTCATGGTGAATAATCCTTTTAATGTACTATTGGATCCCATTGGCTAGTCTTTTGGTGAGAATTTTTACATCTGTGTTCACCAAGGATATTGGTTTGTAATAATCCTTTTTGATGGGGTCTATGGTTTGGGGATCAAGTTGATTTTGGTCTCATAAAATGAGTTTGTAAATTTTTCTTCCATTTCTATTTTCTGGAACAGTTTCAGGAGAATAGGCATTAAGTCTTCTTTAAACATTTGGTAGAATTCCTCTGGGAAGCTGTCTGGCCCTGGGCTGTTGTTTGTTTGGAGATTTTTGATGACTGCTTCAATTTCCTTACTGTTTATGGGTCTGTTCAGGTCTTCGATTTCTTCCTGATTTAGTTTAGGTAGTTTATACTTCTCTAGGAATGCATTAATCTCCTCCAGATTGTCAAATCAGCTGGCATATAGTTGATCATAATATGTTTTTATAATTGTTTGTATTTCTTTTGGTGTTGGTTGTGATCTTTCCTCTTTCATTCATGATTTTATTAATTTAGGTCTTTTCTCCTTTCTTTTTGTTAAGCCTGGCAAGGGATTTATCAATCTTATTAATTCTTTCAAAGAACCAACTCCTAGTTTTGTTGATCTGTTATACTTTTCTTTGGTTTCTATTTCATTGATTTCTGCTCTGATTATTATTTCTCTTCTCCTGTTGGGTTTAGACTTAATTTACTTTTTGTTCTCCAGTTTCTTTAGGTGTAGGGTTAAGTTTTGTATTTGAGACCTTTCTTGTTTCTTGAGAAAGGCTTGTAATACTATATACTTCTCTCTCATTACCACCTTTGCTGTATATCAAATATTTTGAACAGTTGTGTTTTTATTTTTTTCCATGAATTTTTTAATACATCTTTAATTTCCTGGTTGTCTCATTCATTCTTTAGTAAGATCTCTTCACCCTCCATGTATTTGAATTCGTTCCAATGTTGCTCTTGTGGTTGAGTTAGAGTTTCAGAGCTTTGTAGTCTGAAAATATTCTAGGAATGATCCCAATCTTTTGGTACCAGTTGATGCCTGATTTGTGACTCAGGATGTGATCTATTCTGGAGAATCTTCCATGTGCACTAGAGAAGAATGAGTATTCTCTTACTTTGGGATAGAATGTTCTCAATGTATCTGTGATGCCCATCTGATCCAGTGTGCCATTTTTTTAAATTTTTTTTGTTACTCTTTTTTTTTATTGTTACTGAATTTTTTTTTCCAGTGTCCCAAGATGCATTCCCCATTCCCCACACCCAGTGCTCCATGCTTTAGGTGTCCCCAGTACCCACTGCCAGGCTCTCCCATCCCTCCACCTACCTCCCTCCAAGTCCCTCAGTTTGTTTCTGTGACCAAAGACTCTGTTGTTTCATTTCCCTCCCTAGATTACCCTAGTTCCCATTTACTTTCCTTCTCCCACTGTCCTCCAGTTTACCCCTCATGCACCGCAAGTAAGTGAAACCATGAGATACTTGACTTTCTCTTCTTGGCTTATTTCACTCAGCATAATCTCTTCCAGTCCACTCCATGTTGCTACAAAACTTGGATATTCATCATTTCTGATGGAGGCATAGTATTCCATTGTATATATGTACCACATCTTCTTTATCCATTCATCTGTTGATGGGCACCTTGACAGTTTGGAGATTGTGGCCATTGCTGCGATAAACATTGGGGTGCATATGGCCCTTCTTTTCACTAGATCTGTATCTTTGGGGTAAATGCCCAGTAGTGCAATTGCAGGGTCATAGGGTAGCTCTATCTTTAATTTTTTAAGGAATCTCCACACTGTTTTCCAAAGCAGCTGCACCAGTTTACATTCCCACCAACAGTGTAAGAGGGTTCCCCTTTCTCCGCAGCCCCTCCAACACTTGTTGCTTTCTGTCTTGTTAATTTTGGTCATTCTGACTGGTGTAAGGTGGTATCTCAGAGTGGTTTTGATTTGAATTTCCCTGATAGCTAGTGACGCTGAACATTTTTTCATGTGTCTGTTAGCCATTTGTATATCTTCTACGGAGAAGTGCCTCTTCATGTCTCTTGCTCATTTTTTGATGTGTTCATCTTCTTTTTTGGGTGTTGAGTTTGAGTAGTTCTTTATAGATCTTGGATACCAGCCCTTTGTCTGTAGTGTCATTTGCAAATATTTTCTCCCATTCTGTGGGTTGCCTCTTTGTTTTGTTGATTGTTTCCTTTGCTATGCAGAAGCTTTTTATTTTGATGAAGTCCCAGAAGTTCATTTTAACTTTTGTCTCCTCTGCCTTTGGAGACATGTCTTGAAAGAAGTTGCTGTGGCTGATGTCAAAGAGGTTACTGCCTATGTTCTCTTCCAGGATTTTGATGGATTCCTGCCTCATGTAGAGGTCTTTCATCCATTTCGAGTTTGCCTTTGTGGGTGGTGTAAGAGAATGGTCTAGTTTCATTCTTCTATATGTAGCTGTTCAATTTTCCCAGCACCATTTGTTGAAGAGACTGTCCTTTTTCCGCTGGATATTTTTTCCTGCTTTGTCAAAGATGATTTGCCCATAGATTTGTGGGTCCATATGTGGGCTCTCCACTCTGTTCCATTGGTCTATTTCTCTGTTTTTGTGCCAGTACCATGCTGTCTTGGTAATCACAGCTTTGTAATAAAGCCTGAAGTCAGGTAATGAGATGCACCCAGCTTTGCTTTTCTTCTTCAGCAATTCCTTAGCGATTAGGGGTCTTTTTTGGTTCCATATAAATTTTAGGATTGTTTGTTCTAACGTTTTGAAGAATGTTGGTGGAATTTTGATCGGAATGGCATTGAAAGTGTAGATTGCTCTGGGCAGTATAGACATTTTGACAATGTTTATTCTTCCGATCCATGAGCATGGA
>PITA01021370.1:0-32803 GCA_004023965.1 Spilogale gracilis
AAGAAAGAGCAAGAAGTAAAAGTAGAAACTGGTGCTAATGGTGAGCGTGTGCCAAAGAGATGGAACCCTTAGGATTCTGAAAAACTCTCAGAATTAAATCAAAGCCCACAAAGCCCTTCATACATGTGTCATCTGCAAATTTTTAGGAATTTCAGTTCACATTCCTAGCTGTTTGAGTTCATGATCTGATCTCCACGGGATGAGGCCAAAAGGTTTCCGTAACCATAGATGGACATATTAAGTTAGGGAGAAGCAGGTGAAATGAATTGATGAGAAAACCCCTACATCATCTTAGTAACACTCTCCTGCCTCATTTTCTCTGACAAGTGTAGCAGTTTTATTTTAGTTACTTATGATAATACCTCATGGTGGACTAGTTAGTGAAACTCCCACCTCATAAAAAAGAGTGTGAACTCTTTGCAACACTTTAGCATCTGGTTATTAATTCTTTGCAAAAAAAAAAAAATGTTTGACAGAATCAATGATTTGAGAAGGAATTAGTGAGTTATAAAAATGGAAAAAGTGATAGTAAGGAACTGCTAAAAAACTAGACTCTTAACCTGAGCTTTGGTATGGAAGACCATGTAGGTAGAGGCAAAGTCTTGACCATTCTGTGAGGACCACATTTCCTTTGGTGTTTGTGATATGGAAACCTCTTAGCAGTCAGTAATGGAAAAACATTAAAATTCACCCTAAACCTGAACTCATGTGAAGTCCATGAAATTATAACAGGATCAATAACCAAGTGGCAAATTTTTTTGAGTTTTATACAAGTCAAATGTATAAGTAAGTAATAAGATTTTACTAAAAGCAGAGCAAATTCCATTATCCATTTCTGTTTTGTTTCAAATTTTTCACATGTAAAAAGAATTCAAACTTTGAGGAGCAGGTGCTACACCCTTTTTGAGGCTAATCTGGCAGTATGTGCCAACATTTTGATTTAATTTATCCATTGACACAGCAACTTTATTCTCAGATATTTGTAGAAATAATAACACATATGAGCAGAGACAAACAAGTAAGTTTGTAGTAACATGACAAAAAAACAGCAATAACTTAAAGAATCATGGACAAGAAGATGATTAATTAAATGAATTTAGGTACCTTTATACTACTGAATCAACATAGCTTTAAAAATAATGACGTAAACTGATAAATTCTAACCTAAACAAATTTAAAACATGTTTAAGTGGGAAAACCAATATATATCTATGATATGATTCGGTGTAAAAAAAAAAAACAAAACAGAACTACTGGCTGAATTCAATTATACATTAAAATTCTAGAAGGATCGCCATTAATCTGACTGGACAGAGACTGAGAAAGTAAAGATGAAATTTCATTTTTCACTTCTTTACTGTTTTTAGTGATGTGTTCATGCATTACTTGTGTAATTTTTTGTATCTTTTTAAAGATTTATTTATCTATTTGAGAGAGAGAGCACAAGCAGAGGGAGTGGTAGGCGGAGAGAGAGGGAGAAGCAAACTCCTTGCTCCTCCTCCATCCCAGGACCCCGGGATCACGACCTGAGCTGAAGGCAGATGCTTCACTGACTGAGCCACCCAGGCGCCCCTACTTGTGTAATTTTTAAAGATCAAAAAATTAACAGAAAAAACAATAAACCTCTCTGAAAAGAAGCATTAAAAACAGTCTCACAGGGCACCTGGGTGGTTCAGTGGGTTAAAGCCTCTGCCTTCGGCTCAGGTCGTGATCTCAGGGTCCTGGGATCAAGGCCCATATCGGGCTCTCTGCTCAGCAGGGAGGCTGCTTCCTCCTCTCTCTCTGCCTCCCTCTCTGCCTACTTGTGATCTCTCTCTGTCAAATAAATAAATAAAATATTTAAAAAAAAAAAAAAAGCAGTCTCACAAATTTCATATGATACATAAAAACTCACAAATGTACTCACAAACTGTCATAACATCCCCAGCACTACTTAGAAAATATTGCCTTGGAAGCCTGCATGTTTTTTAGGAGTTTCATATTTCGGAATTTATGTGGAAAATTATATGGCACACTTAACTGCCAGGCATTTCATCCAGCCCCAAAGGAAAGCTGGCAATTATAATTTACTCAAACGCCAACAGGTCACTATGTTTTGCTATCGTCCAGCTGACGAATTATCCCGGATGTGAATGACACAGTAGCACACATCCTCAGAGAAGCCATGTTTAGGCAACTCCTTGCAATTCCGTTGAAAAACTGGGTAGATTTTTAAAATCAAGCACATCCAAACAATCAAGCTGGAGTCCATCAAAGAAAGCACCTTGACAAAATAACAACAACTATCTAATCTTGGTGCTTTCAAAAACATACCTGTCATCTTGATCACATTACAAAATGTTTAAATGTCAGAGCTCTTTAAATAGTGTTCTGGAAAGTAGAAGAGTGATAAAACACAGAATATCCTGAATAAATGAGGTAACCAAAGTATTTTTAAAAATCATTCATTGAAGTCAACTGATTTCAACTGATGTAAGTCTCAGCCATGCCCACAGCTGGATGGCTTCCAGAGAGACCCTCCCCAAGTCGGGCTCCTGGTCACTGACAGCCCCAAGGTGAGGAAACATAAAACATCCATTTTTCTTTCCCTTTCTCTATTGTTTAGAAGTTCATACTCCTGACGCGTTAGAGTACTACTGTATTTATGCCATGTATATAATACATATTATATAATATACATGTAACATATATGAGATATGTTATGTGTAACATGTATCATATACATACTATATACACATAACACATGTTACACATATAATTGCCAGAAATTACCAGCAATCCTTGTACTGGCGGACGAAAGATGACTCCAAACTTTGCTGTGAAAGAGAGGAGAAGGCAAGTCAACGCTCACCGACCAAGACCCTTTGTTCTTCTTTGCTCCCGCCTTTATTGGTCCTACAGGATAATCATAAATCCTTATCACTGTTGCTCAAGCCCGTGATGTGTGACAAGGGGTCTTGCTGGAACTAGGAGAAGCTGTTTATGGGAAAGATAGGATACGATAGGGCTCCTGGGTGGCTCAGAGGGTTAAGCCTCTGCCTTCCGCTCAGGTCATGAGCTCAGGATCCTGGGATCGAGTCCCACATCGGGCTCTCTGCTCGGTGGGGAGCCTGCTTCCCCCACTTTCTCTGCCTTCCTCTCTGCTTGTTTGTGATCTCTCTCTGTCAAATAAATAAATAAAATCTTAAAAAAAAAAAAAGATAGGATACGATAATCTGCATGTTCTACATAGAAGATGGGACAAAGCATAGCTCCTAGATCACAGGGCGGCTGTTTGGGCTTAGAAAGCTTCAGGGACAGCAACTCGCCCTGGGGCATTCCTAGGGCCCAGTGGTCACACCGGCCTCAGCATTTCAAAGGCCTCCTCCTTCTCCAAAAATTCCCCTGCCCCCAGCAGCCCCCGCGTTACATTTTAGCAAGGCGGCTGTTTTTGTTTTTGTTTTTTTTAATATTTATTTGACAGCAAGAGAGAGACAGGTAGAGCAGGAACACCGGCGGGGGGAGTGGGAGAGGGAAAGCAGGCTTCCCACCATGCAGGGAGCCTGATGTGGGGCTCCATGTGGGGCTCAAACCCAGGACCTCAGGACCAAACCCAAGCCAAAGGCAGACACTTAATGACTGAGCCACCGAGGCACCCCAGCAAGCCAGGTTTTTTGCATGATTTCATGTCCTACATTAACCCCAACAGAGTATCTACCAGAGGGGATTAGGGTGACCAACCTCCCAATTAGCCTGGGACCTGTTCAGTTTTAGCGCTGAAAATCCTGAATTTGAGGAACTCCCTGAGCCCAGGGCAATGCAGGACAGTAGGAAACCCCCCAGGGCCACACTCTGATCAAAGGAAATAATCCTCAGTCCCTGCCCCCACCTGGGCAGAAGAGGCAAGGATTAGGCTCAGCCAAATCTTATTCCTTGTCATGTCCGTTAGGGATTAAAAACCAGGAGTTTTATCTCTTCTTCACTGGAAAATAGAGAAATCTCAAAAATTTCAAAAATCTCAAAAACCTGGGCGACAGAAGGCAGACAAAAGAGAGTGCTTGCTGTACAATTCAATACAGAAGCCACTAAACCGGCAAATTAACCTCTGGTGATAGAAATCAGATCAGAGGTTTCCTGGGGAGGCGGGGAGTGGAAAGTGGAGAGAGGCTGAGGAACAGGGGCACGAGGGAACCTTCTGAAGTGAGTGAGTGCTCTACATCTGGATTCCTACATTTGTCAGAACTCACCAACTGTGCGCACTTATGATGGAAACTTCACCTTTCAGGAACTGATTTTAAAAATAAGAGCGGGGGGTGCCTCGGTGCCCCAATCAGTTAAGCGCCCAACTGACTCTTGGTTTCAGCTCAAGTCACGATCTCATGGTCCTGAGATCCAGCCCTGAGTAGGGCTTCACGCTCACAGGGGAGTCTGCTTGGGATTCTCTCTCCTTCTCCCTCGGCCTCTCCCGCTCGTGCTCACTCTCTCTCTAAAATAAATAAAAACATCTTTAAAAAAATAAATAAATAAAATACTAAGAGTGAGATCTTCCATCACCCAAGAGATTCAGGACAGATGGGCGTGGTGTGTTTCAAGGGTGCTGGGGGGGGAGGGTTCGGGGCGTGGGTCAGATTAAAGTACTGGGTCACTTTCAGCTGTACGCCTGGAACCTTCTAAGGGCACAGCGCACTGCCCCGCTCCCCCATGTAAAATACATTCAGAACTCACCCGGGGGGCGCCTGGGTGGCTCAGTTGGTTAAGCGACTGCCTTCGGCTCAAGTCATGATCCCATGGGATCGAGTCCCATATCGGGCTCGAGTCCCATATCGGGCTCCCTGCTCGGCGGGAAGCCTGCTTCTCCCTCTCTCACTCCCCCTGCTTGTGTTCCCTCTCTGGCTGTGTTTCTCTCTGTCAAATAAATAAAATCTTAAAAAAAAAAATAAAGAAAGAACTCACTCGGAATATGTGCAGTCACCCATCACAGGAAACTGAACAGATTCCTTCTCTAGAAATAATCAAAAGAAAAAGCACAGCTAACATTCTGCCATTTTACAATGTTTTATCCTTGTTACAACTATAAACTCATCAGACGACAGGACGACCAGAAGCACAGTGGGTAGAAAGGGAGGTGGTACACATTTCAGGGCCTCTAAATAATGCAACAGTGCAGCCCAACATAAACAGCTTCTGGTGCAGAGATAACCCCAGCAGCGGGAACCTAATCGAACAAGGACGTGTGGAGTGGCTTTGGCTCAGGAGGCAGTCTCCGTTCTGACCTCCTTGCCTTATTGACTCACTTCAGGGAAATCTGAGAGTTGGCTGGACACTAGGGAACAGAGGCACCCACTTCCAGGACAGAAGTTCCCAGGAGGGAACCAGGGGTCCCAAACAGATACCCTTGCATGCATCAAATCACCCTTCCATAGGGAAACAGTCCTTGAATATCTGACTGTTACAGTGTTATCCTGCCCTGATGCAAGGAAAGGATCCCTTTTCAGCTTCCTGCCTCTCCTGTGACTCTAACGCTGCCCAGAGGATTGGTATGCACTGCAAATAGTTGGCATGAGAGGCAGGAAATGATGGAGTTGGCTGGGTTGCTGAGCCGGCCTAAGCCAGGCGTGAAGCATGGTGGGGGGTGCTGCCTCCTAGTGGTGACTGTGAGAGTGAGCGCAGTCCTGTCTTGTGAAAGGCCTGTAGGGAAGGAAGTGTCCATGAACTTAACAGTGGAAATTTCTCAAGTGAAAATCCAGAGTCTCCCACTGGGTACATATTTGGCAAAGACTAAGTTAAGGCTCGTGAGCCTTTGGGTGTATGCATGCTTGTACATTTCCATTTGCCAAATGTCTGCTGGTTCCTGTTAGCCCAGTAAAGCAGCCCTTGCATAGCTCCAGTAGAGCCAGACATCTTCCCAGAATTATTTCCCGACTGGGAAATGGAAAGTTATTGGGTTGACTCTCCCATCTGATGGTATGTAATGAGGCCCAGTACATAGCTGAGATCGTGGCCCAGTGAAGCATCAGGGCCAATTCCTTCTTCTGTGACTTGAAAGCTGAGCTGGCATGGGGTGGGGGGCGGGGGAGTGTGTGTGCAGAGAGCCCAATGCCATGCCCTCTGCCCAAACCAGCTCCTTCAGTCCGACCGCCTGTTCCTGATGAGCACCCCGAACGGCCATTGCACTCTTACCATACCGCCAAGCCCGCTAATAGCAAGCAGGGGCTAGCCGCTGGGTATTCTGGTCCAGGCCATTCAGATGCCAAGGCTTGAAAACAAATCCTCCCACAGTACCTTGGAGCTAGTGCTCAGGAAAAGTAATGGCACCACAGAGATATCCTGGAGCTTGCATGAAAGGAATTAGAGGATTAGAACTGGTGAATGATGTAATGAGAAAAATAGCACATCCACGGATCCAAGGTACATAAGAAAATTAAGATAGAATAACACAGACTCAGGATGAAGGAGCGAGACAGGGAAACGCCCAGCTGGAATGGGGCCAAAATGAACCACAGAGTAATATTTTTGTTTTCTATTAATCTGTTCCTTAGTAGATACGCTGAAGAAGACAGGTTGGTTTCAACTTTACTGAATGGCTCTCTCTCTCTCAAAATGAAAAAATGCCTAGGACCATTAGTTAATAAGAAAAAGAGTCTTTGAAGAAAAATCTTCATTTTGGATTGAAAACAATACGCCACATGAAAACAGAGTCATCTGGAACACCATCTTAGGACCCGCTCTAAATAAAGCACGTGTGAATTTCCCTGCGCAGCCGCAGAGAGGGTGGAAATCTCGAAAGCTCTTCATTATACTTGCCAGGGCTTTCAACATCTGAGCTCAGGATAGGCATCTGACAATTCCTGAGTTCTCATTTGCTGGTTGGACCAGAAAAGTCAAAACTCTTGTGCACACGGGACCCAAACACAACCTCATTTGATGCAGTTAACAGGGGTGCATTAACTAAGTAACAACGCGTGGGATTGAAAGCCCATCCTTACTTAATGAGCGTTGCCCCAAGATCTTTCCTCTAAACAAGCAGGACAGTAGTAAGACTCACAACCGCAGGGATCAGGATTACCAAGTCACCTTTTTGAAAAAGGTCTCAGAACGTCTCCAGAGGCTTTAGGTTACGGGGCCAAAGAAAGCAAAGGCGCGGCACTGGGAACAGACAGTAAGCCAGTGCGAAAATCCACAAAGGCGTCAAAAACGGACCCTCAGCAATGATGGCACAATGAGGGCTGTGGTTTGAGTCAGAGCCCAGCCAGGACAGACTGGACTTCCTGGGCCCGATTCACAGGCCTCGGCCAGGCTGCGGCAGCAGAGCCCATCAAACTCACTACTCCAAGTACTCTCCGTCCTCTCATCTCACACGGCACCCCTCAGCGTTGCCGCCTTAGGAGACCCTGGGCCACAAAGACATTGGAGTGAAGGGCCCATGCACAGGGAATGGAGAAGCAGGAAACGACCATTTCACTTCCTAGGTACACACAACCTATTCATTTGCTTATTCATTTATATTTATTTATGAAAAAAAAAAGTGCCAGCACTCATATCTTGGAAAACTATTAAACGTCTCTCCATCACCATCTCTGTCCTTCTCTGCTCACTCAGGCAAACATACTAATTGCATTAAATAAGGCAGGGAGAATTGCAGAGCACGATGCCCCAATGATGCATAGAAAGGCATCAGGAAACTGCCAGAAAAGCACATCAAGGGAAAGCGGGTTCTTGCACATGTAATCAGTGGAATCAATCTAATTCTGGAATCAGTCAAATACACGCCACCAATATATACATACCCTCAGTAGATCGCGCCCTCTAAAAAGAGCTAAACAGGATAATCCGACATATTTACTATCTTTCCTTCAAAAGGCATAAGCTCTGTAGCTATCAATCAAAATCGAATAAAAGAAATCTTCCTTAGTTTAGCTGTATTCTCCCTTCTTTATTCCCATACAGCATCTTACCTGATTCCTTTCTCTGCTTACTTTAAAAAAATAATCCTCCCAAAGTGAGCTTGGATATTGACAGCCTCTTGCCTTACCCAGACTCCAATCTTGCTCCACTGAACTCTTTGGAAACAAGGCCCTGACCTCTGAGCCTCTGGGTTTGTCCCTGGGTTGCCCAGTTTTAGCAAGAATCCCTCAGCCAGGATCCTCCAGATCGATCCCCCTTGACGTCTGACTTGGTTCTTCATCTTCCACCATCCCCCAGCTGGTGTGATCACCCCCGCTGGCCCTCAGCAAGACTCCTGTTTGGTGGGCAGGCTCAGAACCCCACTCGCCCTGCCATTTCATGTTGGGAATTTTCCTTTCATGGACATCGCACCTGCTCCACGGCTGAAAATGCCCACGTGCTCAGGCTGTATCTGGAGTTGAGCTCAACCTCTCTCACTGCAAGACCCCATTGCCACGGTCCCCACACCTTGAATAAAGCATGTATTCCCTTGAATCAAGTCTTCCTTACCACCTTTAGTGAAAGTGTCATGAATACTCTTTTCTTTAAAAAAAAAAAAAATAGGGCACTTGGATGGCTCAGTCGTTAAGCATCTGCATTCAGCTCAGGTCATGATCCCAGAGTCCAGGGATCGAGCCCCGCATCGGGTTCCCTGCTTGCTTCTCCCTTTCTCACTCCCCCTGCTTGTGTTCCCTCTCTGGCCGTGTTTCTCACTGTCAAATAAATAAATAAAATCTTAAAAAAATATATTTGAGAGACGGTGTTGGGGGAGGGGCAGAGAAAGAATCTCAAGCAGACCCCCGCTGAGCATGGAGCCTGACGTGGGGCTCAATCTTACAACCCTGAGATCATGACCCGAGCTGAAGTCAAGAGTCGGGACGCATCACTGACTGAGCTACCCAGGTGCCCCGAATAATCTTTTCTTTAGCAACACCTCAACTCGCAGGCAGAGTAAGCAAAGCAGAGCTCCGGGCCCGGCTCAGCGTGATAAGCACTCTCTGACCTTCTGAACGCAAAGTTACCTCTTCCCTATCCTCAAATCCCACTAAAATGACCAGAAACAAACAACTGAACAGAAGTTACAAACCTACAAGGACAAAAAATTAGGAGAAAAGGTGGGGGATTTAAACGTGAGGCAGGGGACCCATGGAGGAAGGTGGGGGAGGCTGCTGGGGGAAGCTTCCTGAGCCCACAATGCTTAAAACCCACGTCTGGGAAGCCACCACCAGGCTGTGGAAGGTAGGGGTGAGGGACGAAAAGACTGGAAGGTAGGGGTGAGGGACGAAAAGACTGGGATTACTGAAAAATCCAATGACGGAGCAGGAGAAGTCCAGGTTCCCTCTCTCACACATAGCCTGTGCCCAACACACCCCCACCCCCACCGGCCACGGCGGACTCATTCTGCCACATGGTCAAAATGAGCGTGTTCACACTTGCTCACATCAGGCACAATGGAGGGCAGAGGGGCATCCGGGACTATAATGAGGAGGATTTGAGGAAAATGGGGAAATGGGGAGGTAAAGCCCAGGACCTATCTCTCTACCAGCTCCCGAATGTGGGCAGCCAGGTTTATGTTACTCGAACACCTCCCTTCAGAAACCGAGCAGCTCCAGAGAAATGGCCCACATTTACCGCACTAACAGTAGTTGGTTCTGTTACATCAGTGCATCCCTAAAACAGAAATGGTATAAGAAAGGAAGAAAATTAAAAGCGGTATAAGAAAACTCTCAATGTTTAATGTAATGGGATAGCTAGAACATAAAAGAGAAATCTCCTGAAAGCAGAATAAAATGACAAAACAATACGAAAGAGAAAAAATTTAGAGTGTACTAAACCTAGGCGACCCAATCTCCACTTAATAGTAGTTTCAAAAATAGAGATGAGGGGGTGCCTGGGTGGTTCAGGCAGTTCAGCCTCTGCCTTCGGCTCACGTCATGATCTCAGGGTCCTGGGATCGAGCCCCACATCGGGCGCTCTGCTCTGCGAGGCATCTGCTCCTTCACCCTCTGCCATATCCTCTGCCTCTCTCTGTCAAGCAAAGGAATGAAAGAAAGAAAGAAAGAAAGAAAGAAAGAAAGAAAGAAAGAAAGAAAGAAAGAAATCAGAAAAGATGACTTGACTAACCATACAAGATATGTTTTCAGAACTGAACGGCATGAGCCTCCACTTAAGTGCTGGTCCCGTGACAGAAAAAGACCTATACTGATGCAGGTCATCAAAATTTACAGAATACTGGTTATTTGTAAAGGAATAGGAAGCAAAATAATACCAGACACAAAGAGTAATACCTTGATATAAAAATGAGGCCAACTCTAGATGCCAATATTCTTCCATTTGTATTTACGTCAGCTTTGCTTTAAAGACATATGGCTGTAGTCACTGACCCACATCGGCAATCCGAGGTCCCTTAAACAAACTGGCCTGTGTGCCTGGTCACAAGCTTCACTACCGAAGGAGCAGGACTCAGAACAACATCGGACTTCTAGAAGACAATGGAGCAAACGCTTCAAAATTCTGAGGGAAGATATTAAGCCTCGAATTCCAATGCATCCTTGTAGCCACCTTGGGAAATGGCTAGGAAATGGTCTGCGGCCACTCTAGGGAGTAGATCAAGAAAGCTGAAAACAGATCTAGGAAACAGGGAACCCCTCCTACAACGGGGGGGAAATCATTCCTCAGGATATCTGAAGCCCTGGGATGAGAACATTCAGCAGGACTAACCAGAGTGACAAGTCCTGTTTATTTTTTTAAGATTTTATTTATTTATTTGCCAGAAAGAGTGACAGAGCACAACACAAGCAGGGGGAGGGGCAGAGGGAGAAGCAGGCTTCCTGTCTGAGGACAGGGGGCTTGATCCCAGGACCCCGAAATCCTGACCAGAGCAGAAGGCAGACACTCAGCCGACTGAGTCACCCCTTTAACTGTCTGTCTCCAGAAATACAAGTAAGCACGTATTATTTAGAATTCCAGGAAAGAAAGATCTAGAGGGTAAGGGAAGAGGACTGTTTTATTTTTAAATCCAAATTTTAAAAACTTTTTTCTAAAAAGATTTTATTTATTTATTTGACAGAGAGAAACACAGTGAGAGAGGGAACACAAGCAGGGGGAGCGAGAGAAGGAGAAGCAGGCTTCCTGCCGAGCCGGGAGCCCAATGTGGGGCTCGATCCCAGGTCTCCGGGACCATGACCTGAGCCGAAGGCAATCGCTTAACCAACTGAGCCACCCAGGTGCCCCCAAATTTTAAAACCTTTTTAATACTACTTGATTTTTTAAGCTAATTTTAACCATGACTTTGTACTTGATTTTTTAAGCTAATTTCAACCATGACTTTGATAAAAATTATATTCACAACATTATTCATCCTCTTAAGATTTTTTTGTTATGATGGCATAGAATTTCAGTGTCTTTTTCTCTCTGTTAATGCAATGAAAGGGACAAAATTAAGGAGTGATATTTAAACATAAAAAAAAGCAGAGCTGGAAACGTTAAGAATTCAGTGGCCAGCTCCATTAGGAGATTTCACTGTATATACTGCCCTCTAGTGTCACCTCATGGGAAAGCATCTTACATTTTGTAAACTAGACCTTCACTGACATCAAGTGTCAGCCTCCTGGTTCAAGGTCCAGGAATTCAGGCTTGGATTATTAGTTTAACAGCTTTGGGCGCCTGGGTGGCTCAGTGGGTTAAAGCCTCTGCCTTCAGCTCAGGTCATGATCCCAGGGTCGTGGGATCGAGGCCCGCATCGGGCTCTCTGCTGAGCAGGGAGCCTACTTCCTCCTCTCTCTCTGTCTCTCTGCCTACTTGTGATCTCTCTGTCAAATAATAAATAAAATGTTTAACAGCTTCATTATGGATTCAAAATAATTTGATGGAAGCGCGTTGGAACCTGGTCATGACGAAGGGGGGAAACGTGTTCTGAGTTCTGAACAACCATTTATTTCCTTGGGGAAAAGAACACACTTGTGTGTCATCTCCATGGTTCCCTGAGCGTTTATGCCTACAAAATCAAACACAGTGCTGGACAGAAGCTGGACAATAGATGCCTGAAAAACATCGAGTCTGGCACATGCCTGGTTTCAGAACGCTTTCTTTTTTTTTTTTTAAGATTTTATTTATGCATTTGACAGAGAGAAACACAGCTAGAGAGGGAACACAAGGCACAAGCAGGGGGAGTGAGAGAGGGAGAAGCAGGCTTCCCACCGAGCAGGGAGCCGGATGTGGGACTCGATCCCTGGGTCAGGATCATGACCTGAGCCGAAAGCAGTCACCCAACCAACTGAGCCACCCAGGCACCACTTCAGAACGCCTTCTGCTCTTTGTGGGCCATCTGAAGGGATGAAGTAGGCACAGAAGAAAGCAATCATTGTTACTAACAATGGCTTGAACCAACTTATTTAACAAATATGGACAAGGCAACAGAGATGATAGAATCTCAGATGAAAGGTCCATCCCCTCCTGAAAGGAAAAACAAAACAAAACAAAACAAAAAATCCACTTTTCAGCGCACTCCTTTCTTTGCATTGAGAAAAATGCATTTTCTTCCTGGGCATTATTTACTAGTTGATAAAATCACACATTTCTCCCTGCCAAAATGTTGATGCACTCAGTTCCACAATATTCCTCCTCTGCTACTAGGTAACAGGGAAAGAGCCCTGTCGCTCCCAGGACATGGACCGTTCTCCCCCTGCACCGTTACTCCTCAGCCCTGCTGCACGCTTGCTTTGCTAATCCCAAAGAGACGGGCTTGGACAGGGGCGCTCAAGTCATGCTGGGTTTGATTATCTACAATCAATTATCTACAATTGATCATCTACAATCAATTATCTATGGTCTGTGTTCCGTGGCAAAGTGATATCTTCGAAACTTCCACCTGAATTTTCTTTCTCTGGTAGTTATATTTCAGGTGAGAAACTGTTTAACTAGCTCTAAGATCATTTTAATTGGGGCTCATGATGTGTGAGCAGGGATCCTATATCCTCTATGAGCAGTTTCTTCATTAACACTGTGACTAAGGAAACCTCACAATTAGTTTGTATCCTTCAATACAAAACCAGGATGACAACTCTGGCAATTTTTGATCCTTACAGACATGCCAGGAAAAACCTGCACATTTCAAATTCTGCCTCTCTGTCCTCAATTAGGGATTATCAACTGCCAACTAAAGATGCAATATATTTTATATTTGTGGTACATTTCATTTTCCAAGAGCCAACAAGTTCATAAACAGGGATAATAGTTTCTAGGGTGGTTCTGAATCTAACCAATATGGCACAAAACGGAAAGGGTATATTTCTCTTTAGAAACGGCAAATAAAAGAAACAGCCATGACCAAAATCTTTAAGAAGGCACCAGAGTGTCTGAGAAAGAACATGGGTTTCAGAGCCAAGGGAGTAAGGGCTGAAAACTCAGTTTAGCTCCATGAATACGACAGGGAGCATGTTGTAATCCCCTGAGGCACAGCACCCTCGCTTCCCAATGAGGAAAATATTGACCTTATGGGACTATTTTGTGCCTGAAACACAGAGAGGCGGTAACTAGGGAAATGTTAGTTTCCTCCCCTTCTCCGCACCCCAAGGCCCCTCCAGCCAGTCCCTTACCCACTCAAGAGATGGAACTGTCACCACTGCGGAGCCCAAAGCTTCCAAAACAAGAAGAAACTAGCACCCTTCCTTCCCTCCCTGTTGGCATCATTATGGCTTTCTGGTGTATTAAGGAAGGAGTCTTTCCAACCCGAGCCAGACCTGGGGAGAAGCAATAGGCCACGCCAAAGACCGCTGCCCACATCATATCAGGGATCCCTTTCTGGGCCCCCTCCATCTAACCCCAAGTTCCTCACTCTGGCTCCATTTTTATTCTGCGAACTCTATTCTTTTGCTTCTCTGTTTCCACTTGGATCTGTCTCCCTCGCTTTCTCCACTCCTGGTTAAACAGCCGGAGGACTGATTTTCTAATCTTTCCTCTGGTGGCTCTCTGCTGCCCCCTGTTGTCACAAAATGGAGCAGGCCAAAAGAATCTTCCAAGTTTCAGGAATGCTCAGTGTTTATTGAGGACCTACTGCGTGCAGAGCACTGTGGTAGGTATCGGAGACACAGTAGTGAGCAAGGTCAGAAAATGCCCCTGCTCTCAAGGAGCTCACCGTTCAGTGAAAAAGGCAGGCATTAACCAACTCCCCATAGAAGTAAAAGTAATGCCAGACTCAAACACGGGTTACGAAATGCGGTGAGTGCCTGTAATAAGGGACTGACTTGTCAGAGAGGTCAAGGATGGCTTTCCAGAAGTAGCGACATGGCTGAGACGGAAGGATGGCTGGAATGCACAAAAGGAAGAAGGGGGAGGAACATTCCAGAAGGGAGGTCACGTGCGTAAGGTAGGAGGGAGCATGTTGACACAAGGGACCAGGGGACATCAGTGTAGCCTGCAGGGGCACAGAAGAGGCTCAATGGGTGTAGCTGGATGGGCCAGGGGCCACTGTGGGGGCCACAGAAGCGCTTATGGCTGCCTGTGTAGCTGGATGAGCCAGGGGCCACTGTGGGGGCCACAGAAGCGCTTATGGCTGCCTGGGATAAAATGTTAAGGCAGAGCCCGGAAGAGTGGAGAGATTAAAGAAAAAAAAATCAGAAACTATTTTCAGTATTTAGGAAATAAAAACAAAAGAATTTTATGATGAGTCAGATACCCACAGAGCATAAGGGGGAGGAAGTCTCCAAGGGCTAGCCTCCCAACCTGCACAAACAGATAGATACTGCAGTGTTATCTGAGTTTGGAGGTGACTTTGGGACCCATAAAAATCGACACCAAGCAGATGGCAGGGTATCTGGATATCACGGTCAGAAGAGAGGGCTGGAGTAAAGACACCCACGGGTGCTACCTGCCGAGGGGCTGCGGCGTGGCTGGAGGAGGAGACGACGACTGAGGAGGACCCCAGGGTGCAGAGATGAGGACGGGCATCCCACAGTGACGTGGGCATGCTACCACCACTCAACGGGAGGGGACCCCAAGATGCGAGACACCTTGAAAAGCACAGCACAGCTCACAGAGAAGAAACATCCCGTGCCCCACATGTCAGGAAAGTGGAAACCCCGTTCTGATTCTCTTCATCTTCTGTCAAACACCAACGCTCGTATTTCCTGCCTCGTTTCAATTTACATGGAATCTTCCGGGCATGTAGGGGCCACGTAAATTAAGGGAAGAATTAAGGGAAGAAGAGACTGCTCTTCAGTATTTGCCCAGAACTACTCCCCATTTTAGAAAATCACGTCACTACTCGTGGTAACTGAGCGCCAGGTCAACACTCCCTCGGTCTACACTGCAGGGGGAAGGGCGGGCAGAGGGAGAGGGAGAAGCAGACTCCCTCCCCACTGAGTGTAGAGCCTGACCCAAAGCTCTATCCCAGGCCCCCGATGTCAAGACCTGAGCTGAACCAAGAATCAGATGTTTAACCATCCGAGCCACTCAGGCGCCCCTTAGAGGTAAATTTATAACATAGAATGCATATATTCGAAAGGAAGAAAGATCTAAAATCAATCACGTAAGTCTCCACTTTAGGAAACTACAAAAAGAAAAGCAAATTATTTCCGAAATAAGCAGAAGCAAAGAAATAATAAAAATTAGAGCAGAAATCAATAGAGAAAAATCAATGGAACCCAAACTGGTTCTTTGAAAAAGATCAGTAAAACCAATAAGCCTCTAGCTAGGCTAAGACAAACACAGAGAGAATACACAAATTATTTATCAGAAATGAAAAAGGGGACATCACCACAGATCCCATGGACATTAAAAGGATAATAAAGGAATATTATGAACATAATCATTATGCTAACTCTCAGTATTAATAACTCTCTGTCATTTCTTATTAAGCATCGACCATGCCTCTGGCAATGTTTTGCACTTCACATGAACTATCGCAAAACTCCTCAAATACTCTACAGAAATTGGAATTATCCTCATATTATAAATGAGAGAAGAAACTTAATAAGGTTCCGCAACAGTGCTAATGTCACACATCTAACAAGTCAGCCCTGCTCCCACTGACTGTGCGAACCAAGTTCTTTCCATTACACCACAGGGTTTCTCAAGCAATTTGGGGGTGTATGGTTATGGTATGGCTCTCCCCGCCCAAAACAGGCCACCATTACCTCTGCAAAGAATGAAAATCTATACAATTAGACCTGCCTTTGTGCATGATGACAGACGTTCTTTGGTCAGTCTAAGTATTTCAGAAGAGTCTAGCTAATAATAGGAAACAACTTTCAGCGTCTTTCTTCCAAGAAGTAATATGATATAAAATAGAGCACGGTGGGTGTTACAGAGTGGATATATGCTTTCTCTCACTCATAACAGAAATGTGCTGAGCAACTGAAGAGGAGGAGGGGAGAACAACAAACATGTTGGCTGGTAAATAAGGGAAAGGAACAATGCGTATAGGCAACAAGGAAGAAAAATACTTGACCTTAACTAAAATGAAAAGAAATAACCCAGTTCCTATTTAAGCTGAGCAAATCTCTCACATGTGCCAAGTTTCAATTTACATGGAATCTTCCAGGCATGTAGGGACCATGTAAATTAAGGGAAGAGAGTCTTTCTCTACTGTCTCCCCTGAGCCACCCCGGGAATCCCCGCCACTGGTACCAACCAGCATTTCATATGCTCTGACTGACAAAATCTCCCACTTGGATGGGCAGCCTGCGGCCCAAGGTCAATATGAAGACAGAGCACTGGCCGAGGGGGTCACAGTGACAGGAGGAGCAAAAGCAGAAGTAAAGTGGTAGCCACGAGTAGCATAAACGCTCATGTCACCTCTACGCTTTCAATTCCTCTCCACATACTGATGATCTAAACCAGGGATTATTTGGAAAACTGAATCAAGAGGTTGAAAATAGACCACCTGATGGCACGCCTGGGTGGCTCCGTTGGTTAAACGTCTGCCTTCGGCTCAGGTCATGGTCACAGGGTCCCAGAACCGAGCCCTGCATTGGGCTCCCTGCTCAGTGGAGAGCCTGCTTCTCCCTCTCCCTCTGCCTGCCGCTCCCTCTGCTTGTGTGCTCGCTCGCTCTCTCTCTCTCTCTCTCTCTCTCTCTCTCTCAATCTCTGTCAATCTCTGTCAAATAAATAAATAAAATCTTAAAAAGAAAAGAAAGAGAAAGAAAAAGAAAATAGGCCACCTGGGAAATGCGAGCACGAGCATTTGCCTTCGCTTCAAACTGTGGCACGCCTGAGCCAGGAAGCTCAGAGTGCTTGATGTCATGTCTGGGAGTAAAAACTAGAGTTTAGTTGCCTTGCAAGTGAAGAGAAGACCAGCCACCCTCGCCAATCAGGTATCGAGACCTGTCAAACCAGGAGCTTCACAGCCGTCGGCCAGAGGGGCGTCTACTGGGAGTGTTTCATTACCAGGTGCACCGGAGCCGACAGCTACTCAGGTAACCCTGACACTTCTCGGCCTCCAGAGTTCCCCAGTTCTCTGACCACACGGGCAGATAGCCCCCAGGGACCGTGCGTTCCAGGGGAGACAGTAGAAAAAGACTCTCTGCCTCATCCCTCCTGGCTCCTAGCTTTTGCTCAGCACCAGCTACGTCTTGAGGATCTTATTCTAAGCAGAGGCCCCTGGCTCTGACACTTTCAGACATCAGCAGATGCTATCTTAGTCCAACGATGAAGTGCTCCTGAAAGACCAAATTGTGCCCATGTGGCCAAAAGAATACCCTAATTGCATAACGCCTGTGAACTAATCGTCAAAATTCACATGTCCAATTATGAACAGTTTTCCAATTTCGACATGAGACATTCTTGGAAACTATCACAAGGCAGATGTCTTAAAGAGAATTTTATTTTCCTGAAGGCATAACGTTATAATTGGATATTCTGTTACCAAAGACCAAAGCATGAAATAAATCATATGCATACATAAGTAACAACAGGATATAAAACCAAAGATACATCTATAAATTCTCATGATAGAACTTAGAGATTTTATACTAAGTCGTAAAACATGAGTGGTGGAAGCTACTTAAGAGACCATCTCGGAGCTGTTCCCAACACCTGCCCTCCCCACCCCCAAGACTAGCCACATCTTTACTCCTTGGGAAGTTTGAGATAGAACCCATACTGGACCTCATTTCCAGAGATACTGATTTGGTCTTGAATGAGAAACAAAATGCTGTTATTTCTCTTTCAACGTTTCCAAGTGATTCAAAAGACTTGTGGGGGGGGGGGAAATGGGGGCAGAGAGGGGGTACAGTGAGGAATGACCCATATAAAATGGGTGTCTTTCTGCTAGATCTGCTGACTAAATGCCAGCGGCTTCATCAGTAAACAAATGTCAGTGTTTTTCGGCAGGGAATTATCGGACTACACGTGCAACTAAAAAAATATAGCTACCAGTCATCTGGATACCAAATTTAGATGTCTGCACCCAGGAAAGTAAAATATGCACATGTCAATAACCTTGAAGATTAAATATTTATGTGCCCATGGCAAAATATTTGGTGATCAATAATTTATGACATATTGCTTTTACCCATCAGGAAGGAAATGAATAGCTGCATTTATGCTGCTTATGCTTCTCGGTTGTGGTAAGTTGATAACGTGAGGTTGAACTAAGTGTCTGAAAGGCCGAGGAGTTAAATGAATAAGCAGAGTTAATTTTTCTCTTTGGACACCTGCGTATATGAAAATAGATACCGCGAAGACATCGTGACATCCATTCTATCTTCAAATCACATCTCCAATCTACCCATTTCTTTCTCCACTAACTCCCACCCTAATCCAGAGACCATAATTTTCACTTCTTTAATGGAAACCGAGTCTTGCCTCTACCTTCACGGTCCAATCCATTCTCCAAAGAGAAGCCATCAGGGATCTTTTTAAAACATCAAGCAGAGCAGAACAAAACCGAAATCAGGTCATAGCAACTCTGCTTAAAACCTTCTAGTATTTTCCCACTGCACTGAGACTACATCCAGACCTCTCACCTGTCTGCTGGAGCCCTTTAACACAGGCATCTGCTGCCCCTCAAAGCTCATCGCCTACACTCTCCCTTCGCACCGCTGGTGCTCCTGCCACAACTGCCTTCTTTCTGACCCTCCCATCGAACTCCTCCCCACTCTCCTATGCACCAGCCGCTCCCTCCACCTGATATCAATTCCCTCTGCCTAGTACACAGGTGTGTCTCCTCCTATCTTTCATTCACAGGATCAAATGGTTATGTCCTCACAGAGGCCTCCCCAGTTATTCTGTCTAAAGCCAAAATTCTCATCCCTAGCTGGCAGCAATCCTATTTACACATTTTGTAAGCTCCTCGGGGCAGAACTTGCTGTGTTTACCGCTATACCCCAGCCCCCAGCCCAGGGCTGCACCTATAATAAAGTTTTCTTAAATGTTAGGTGCTGGGTGACTCAGTCGGTTAAGCATCTGCCTTGGGCTCGGGTCATGATCCCAGCGTCCTGGAATGGAGCCCCTACATCGGGCTCCCTGTTCACGCTCTCCCTCTGCCCCTCCTCCTGCTCGTGTTCTCTCACTCTCACTTTCTCAAATAAAAATAAAATCTTTAAAAAGAAGTTTCTTGTATAGAGACGCCTGAGTGGCTCAGTCATTAAGCGCCTGTCTTTGGCTCAGTTCATGATCCCAGGGTCCTGGGATTGAGTTCTGCATCCTGCAGCTCTCTCTCTCTCTCTCTCTCTCTCGAATTAAAAAAGAAAAGTTTCTTGTATAGAATGAGAAGCAGACCCTGACACCAGCAGGGAATACATCCTGAGACATTCTCAAATTCTCCCGATGCACAGATACTACGGTAGCATACGATGTCCTGCAAACATGGAATCAGGGGGACTGCTTCACACAGAGCCCAGCTGTAAATCAGCCCCATCCTCTGCTCTTCCATCTACTTAGATGGCTATGTGCTGCCCACTGACCACTGTTGCACAAAACCCTGCTTTGTCTTCACTTCTTTATCAGCACTAGCAGCTGCCTTCCTTCAGAGAGGTCACTTTCTCACAAATAGAGAAGTTTTTAATAGTTTAAGAGATCTCCAGCATATTGAACAAGTAGACAGCACGAAGCCCTTGGAGAGCTGGCCGCCGGCCGTTCTTGCCCGGCAGTGGGGGACGCTCCCTCGCACCCCCTCTCTCAAAGGCCAGGACACTCAATCTGCATCCTAGAGCAATCTAGACGCGGTGGACCAAAATGTGAATGTGAAATCAGTGAAAACAAAGGGCCTGGCATACTCTCTTCAATGTAAGTGTTTTGGCTTTGTACTGTTTTAATTTTTTTTTTTAAGATTTCATTTATTTGACAGAGAGAAACACAGCCAGAGAGGGAACACAAGCAGGGGGAGCGAGAGAGGGAGAAGCAGGCTTCCCGCCGAGCAGGGAGCCCCATGTGGGGCTTGATCCAGGACTCCGGGATCATGACCTGAGCCGAAGGCAAAGACTTAACCACTGAGTGACCCAGGTGCCCCCCTTTTTTTTAATAAAGTTTTTATTCAAATTCTAGTTAGTTAACGCACAGTGTTATGTTAGTTTCAGGTGTATGATAGAGTGATTCAACACTTCTCTACAACACCCAGTGTTCATCGTAAGTGCCCTCCTTCACCCCCATCATCTATTTAACCCATCCCCTCACTTTCTTCTGACCCCTCATCCATTTTTGATTAAGTACATATCCAGTGCTTTCATTATTACAGAGGTACTATTTAATTCTGAGCTGAACCAGTGTGTTATCGTTACATTTTCTTTCTTGAAAATTTTCTTTTGTTTTCAAATCTCCAGCCAACTCTTCCCACAGCATCCCAAAGCCCTGTAAAATACCTCTTAAGCCAATGTGACAACACTGCTGGCAGATTACAAATCTTCAGCACAAGAGATTCTGAGTATGTTGGAAGTAGAGTGCGGGGAGTTAGGGTTTTGTTTGTTCGATTACCCGTCACCTTAGGGGTGAGCTGGGTTTGGAAACCACTCACCTACAGCAAAATAAGTAAAGCCACAAACACTCAAGTTTTACAAATGTAAGTGGCAAAGAATTTGGGTTTGGTTCTCCACCATTCCAGCATTTCTTGAAGAAACTTTCAAGAGATGCAAACAAATCTGACAGGAGTTGAAAAGATGACCCACACATTATAATAACAGAAGAAGGGGCACCTGGGTGGCTCAGTTGGTTAAGCGACTGCCTTCGGCTCAGGTCATGATCCCAGAGACCCGGGATGGAGTCCCACATTGGGCTCCCTGCTCGGCGGGAAGCCTGCTTCTCCCTCTCTCACTCCCCGTGCTTGTGTTCCCTCTCTGGCTGTGTTTCTCTCTGTCAAATAAATAAAATCTTAAAAAAAAAAAAAAAAAAGAGAAGAAAAGAAAGAAAGAAAGAGAGAGAGAGAGAGAGAAAGAAAGAGAGAGAGAGAAAGAAGAGAGAGAGAGAGAAAAAAAACTGTCACAACTCCCACTGAAAAAGCCCAAGTGTGAGCGTAGATTTGGGTGCTTTCACTTTCTAACCAACGACCTTGACACCTGCTCACTGGGCATCAGTAAGACTGAAGCCCCCTGTTCTCATGACAGCTCTTCCCTTGCATTAACTCTGGCTGCCAGGTCTGATCTAAAGAATCAATCATACCTGACTGACATGATAAAAGTCACAACACACCTGTCCCCCAAGTGACCACGCTGACTCGGGGCAGGGCAGTACCAGGCATATGGCTTCTCCCTGTGTGTCCACAGTGAATGCTCTTCCTCCTGGTTACAAAATTAGGAAGTAACAGGGCCTTGAGAAAATAGCTAAAACAGGTGAAAGTGATTCCTTTTAGGGACTAGAAAATGAGGACAGACTTTTGCTGTTTCTTTGAAAGAAGCCTTGTATCAGAAAGTTTAATTCAGCCATGGACAGGAAAAATTTGATAAAACATAATTTAAATAAAACAGCATGTTAATCATAGGGTCTAATGAACACATTCAAAAAGAATGCCAGGCACAGCGTGGGTAAGTTATATAATATCTCAAGACCCAGAGAAGATAAAAATACCAATGTTCTCTGGGGCTCCGGGATGGCTCAGCTTGTTGAGCGGAACTCTTGGATTCGGCTCAAGTCCTTATGTCATGCGATGTGAGACTGAGCCCCACCATCGGGCTCTGCCCTCCTGGGGAATTGGCTTGAGGATTCTCTCTCCCTGTCCCTCCCTGCTTTCCTGTGCACACATGGCACTCTCTCTTTCTAAAATAAATGGATAAGGGGCGCCTGGGTGGCTCAGTTGGTTGGGCGACTGCCTTCGGCTCAGGTCATGATCCTGGAGACCTGGGATCGAGCCCCGCATCGGGCTCCCTGCTCGGCGGGAAGCCTGCTTCTCCCTCTCTCACTCCCCCTGCTTGTGTTCCCTCTCTGGCTGTGTTTCTCTCTGTCAAATAAATAAAATCTTTAAAAAAAAATAAAATAAAATAAAATAAATGGATAAATCTTTTTTTAAATTTGGAAACTTTTTTTAATCTTTTTTTTATTAACATATAATGTATTATTTGCTTCCAAGGTACAGGTTTGAGCATCATCAGTCTTACCTAATTCACAGCACTCACCGTAGCACATCCCTCCCAATGTCCATCACCCAGCCACAGCCACCCCTTCCCCTCCTCCCTCCTCCTCTCCAGCAACCCTCAGTTTAAGAGATTACAAGTCTCTTCTGGGTTGTCTCCCTCTCTGGTTTCCTCTTGTCTCTAAATGGATAAATCTCTTAAAAAAACAAACACCAACGTTCTCATTTCCTCCCCATCTCTACCTGAGCTCAGCCCAATTTCACTAACTTACTCATTCAACAAGGCTCCCTGAAGCCTGCTAGGGGCCAGGCATTGTTCGAGGCCATGAGAGAAGAAAACAAAGCTCCTGGTCTTCCTGTACTTACATTCCAGTGTGGGGAGACCACGGATACCTCGCCCCAGATGAGTAAGTGAACTAGGGGGTGATGGGGGCCATGAAGAGAAAATAAAGCCAGGCCAGGGTGGATGGCAGTGGGAGAGAGTGGGAGGGAAGCGCTGCTTCCAAAAGAAGGAGAGGAAAGAGGCTCTCTGAGGAAGCATCACTCACAGACACCTCGCTGATGGGAAGGATCAAGCCAGGGGAGCACAGCCCAGGGACAGAAAGAGCAAGGGACAGGTTCTGAGGCTGTCAAGGCTCCCCGCGTGTGAGGAGGGACTGCGAGCAGCCCCAGCTAGAGGCGAGAGCACGGACAGCATGAAGAACCGGGCAGGGCAGAGCCTGCAGTCGCAGAGGCCATAGCACGGTCCTGAAATTCTAACTAGAGGAGATGTCACTGGGGGTCCGAGAAGAGCCCAGCCACTGGGTTCATCGTCTGTAAAGTACCCCACAAATAATTATGTAAGTAAAACTAAGACATCAGTTTAAAATAAGAGGTTTGGGGGTCACCTGGTGGCTCAGTAGGTTGAGAGCCAACCCTTGGTTTCAGCTCAGGTCATGATCTCAGGGTTGTGAGATCGAGGCCCATGACAGGCTCTGCGTGCAGCAGGGAGTCTGCTTGAGATTCTCTCCCTCTCCCTCTCCCTCTCCCTCTGTGTTTCCCTCTGCTTGTGAATGTGCTCTCTCGCGCAAAATAAATAAATAAAATCTTTAAAAAATAAAGAAAGAAAACAAGAGGTCTCTCTGTGTGTATATATATACATATGTATGCATATATTACATATAATATACAATCCATCACTCAGTCATTATGAGCTTCTTTTCACGTTCAACTTCATCAATGCCCACCCAGTCTAATTAAGTCCATTTCTTTCCCATCTCCCAAATAAGTCTTAATCTGGCATGGTATTAAGAACAATTACCAGGGCGCCTGGAATTCACTTGTGACCGCTTTATATCTTCATTTCTGAGAATTGTTACTGAAGCTGAAGGCTTGCATTTCTCAAATGGCTTAAACCAGACACAGTAGTCACTGTGTTCGTATTAAGTAAATGACTCATATCTAGGAAGAAGAAAAAGTAGGTAGGCTACAAAGGAAGCAAGCAAACTTAAAAATATTCTGGTTTACAATAGCTTCGAGGTTACATAACCCTCTGAGTTCCCGTTTCACTAAATTAGGTCAGCCCCTGACACCTGCATCATTTTCCCTGCCTCTTCTCTTTCAATCCTGCCACAACAGGGTCCCACGTGCGGTTGCGAGTGACCTAAGTTAGAGTCCGTGGAGCCCTCAATCAGAAAAGTGAGGTGTCCTCGTTCTATTTTGCTCAATAAACCCCCTTAATGAACTGAATCTCTAATTCAGCCGGTTAAAAACCACACATCTTAAGCAATTCCAAAATCCAAATATCCAGATTTAATTATACTCATGAGGGTACAAATGTGGTACAGACAAGAGTGCTGGACGGATGAGGTATGAGGAGCGCTGGCTCTCAGCCCCACTCTGCTGCTAACCCCAGAGTAATCTCCGCCCATCCCTCACCTTCCAGAGCCTCAGTCTTGTCACCTTCACGAAGACAAGTCTAGACCCTTGCATCCTTTCTGGCTTGAGGTCTCTATGAAGACTTCCTGAGCACCTACCATGGAAAAGTCACTAGGTATAAGGGTTAGAGGAGGTACAAAGATGAACTGATGTTGCCCTATCATCAAGAACTTTCCACTCCGTGAAGAAAGAGATGATCATACAGAGCGAAACCAAACGCCTTAGGTACCTTATTCATCTTCTTTATTCCCCAGGGTTGGCATATTGTGCTTGGTACACAGTAGATGCTGCCTCTGATGGGAGGGAATCCAGAATGGTTCACAGGTGTTACATCTAAGTTGGTTTTTAAAAGGCCATTCAATTCTCCCGGGCTCCCTAATATTGTTCTCCAATGCAATGCAAAATCTTAAACCAATATTCAAGGTCTTCCACGTTCTGGTCCCAATTTACCACTCGATCTCCATCTCTCTCTTACCCAGAACTGTGTGATAGCCTTGTTGTACCTCGGATAGTACCCCTCACTTTCTACTTCTTCGCCCACATTCACACCGTCCCTCACCCCGAAATGCCCTTCAATCTCAACACAATCCAATTCCGTTATCCCTCAACATTTCGAATTTCTCCTGTTTTATGAAGGAGGTCTTACAAAGCCTTTCTGACCCCTCCAATCATATGCTCTCTCTCCCCTCTTCGAAATTCTGCAAGATTTAGTGACACCCCTTTCATAGTATATATGCCACCCAGAACTGCATTACGGCCTGGTAATGTCTTTTTCTCAAGACGATAACCTGTGACATCAGATGCAACATTATTCATCCACATTGCCAACAAATGGTAGGTATTCTGGAGACTGTTTGACAGGACAAATATAGAAAAGACAATCTCGGACTCAGAAACTGAAGGAACAGCGGCAGTAAATTAGTGCATTTGGGGCTTCAGCCTAAAACGGCGACTACCACAACTTGATTTTTGAAGCTAGGATTTAGCTGCTAGAATCACAGTGGTTAAGTTTAGAAGACAGGCTGGCTTCAGATTTCAGAGCCTTGAATGCCAGGGTAATAAAAATGGCATTAGTTGGCTCTCAATGAGAGTCGTGGATGGTTTCAGGAGCTGGAGCGTAACAAAACCTGAGACAGAAGATCAAGCCAGAAGCATCGAGTGGACGCAGAGGTCTCCCGGAAGCTGGGTTTAAGTCCACCCCTGAGAGAAGAATCAAGTCTCGGTGTGCTGATGAATTAAGTGCATGAAGCTGTAGAGCTGTGGGTCCTGGAAACGTCACTGGGCTAAATACTGCTTTGTAGGCTTCCTGGCAACCCGATACTTTAATACCCACCTCAGTGAAAGGAAGATAGGCCCACACTGAAGCATCGGGCTCAATTTTGAAACCAGTGAGGGTGCCTTGGTGGCTCAGTGGGTTAAAGCCTCTGCCTTCAGCTCAGGTCATGGTCTCAGGATCCTGGGATAGAGGCCGCATCAGGATCTCTGCTCAGCGGGGAGCCTGCTTCCTCCTCTCTCTCTGCCTGCCTCTCTGCCTACTTGTGATCTCTCTGCCAAATAAATAAATAAAATCTTTAAAAAAAAAAAAAAAAGAAAGAAAGAAAGAAAGAAAGAAAGGAAGAAAGAAAGAAACTAGTGAAAAGAGACTAGTCTATATTTCCCCAGAGAGGGGAGAGGGGAATCAAAATAGCTTTGGATTCCCCAGCAACAATAGCAGAAGCTAGAAGACAGAGGGAGAATGTCTTTCAAATTCAGAAAGGAAAGCACTTCCAACCTAGAATTCTATGCTAAGCCGAACCATGAATGAAGGTAAGGGTAAAATGAAAACATTTCCACACACAAAAAGTCTCTGAAAACTTATCTTCAGAACACACTTCCGAAACAGAAAAGTAAGTCATAAAAGAAACGGGAGGGGCGCCTGGATGGCTCAGTCAATTAAGTGTCAGACTCTTGCTTTCAGCTCGGATCCTAATCTCGGGGTCATGAGATTATGAGATTGAGCCCTGCATCGGGGCTCCCTGACCAGTGGGGAGTCAGCTTGGGATTCTCTCTCTTACTACACCAACCCTTCCCCCATGTTCTAATACATAAATCTTTAAAAAAAAAAAAAAAAAAAAAAAGAGAGAAGAGAAAGAAGAGGAAAAAGGAAAAAGAGGGAGGAGGAGAAAAGCCAACACAAGAGGAAGGCACAGGGAACCCTCAGAACAATGGGGAGCCAGCACAGAACCCAGCAAAAAGGCGAACACTCGAGAGCAGAGCAGGTCAGGAATCTTGGGGAGACAGGATGCACTAACTTCCCACTTAGCTCCCTAACTTGCTTTTCCTCTTACAGGGTTTCCGAAGTCCGGTAGGTGTTGGGTGCCCGGAGCTCCAGGACGTCCACTTCCACTGTTTGCACATATCACGCTTCACTTGGCCACTTCCCTCCTGTTGGACATTTAGGTGATTTTAAACTACTGTAAGCAACCCATGCACATGTGGGAGGGTCTGTGAGGCTCCGTACCGAGCAGTGGGACGATCTGGTACGAATTTATGTTGACTGGATATTGCCAGACCACTATCCAAAGTGGTCATATCACAGTGATGGCCTTTGAAACAAAACTTATCTTTTTAAAAGATTTTATTTATTTATTTGAGAGAGAGCAAGAGAAACCAAGCACAACCAAGGAAAGGGGCAGTGGGAGAGGGAAAAGCAGACCGTCCACCAAGCAGGGAGCCTAATGTGGGGCTCGAGCCCCCGACTCCAGGGTCATGACCAAGCTGGAGGCAGACGTCCAACCGACCGAACCACCCAGGGATCCCTAAACAAAACTTTTCAACGTGTTACACATGCACACAGACCTCCAGTATTCCCAAATAACATGCTTAGATTTTATTTCTTGACTTTTCGGGTTTTGACAGTATATATTGATTCTTTCTACAGAAGATGAGTATTGAACTGTCCCTCGCCCCTGCCCACCCAACTCAATTTCTCATCCCCATAGCCTTCCCCAAAAGTTGTATCAGTTTAGATAGATCAGTACTCAGTGAGCCATGACATATACTAAGATGACTTTCGCCCCATAGGCTGTTTGCCCTGGAGTAGCATCAGATACTCTCAAAGAAATGTCTCCCTGTTAAAATCGACAGCTACACTTGGCACAGGGGTACAGCAGCGATGTGATGGCTACTTCTTGCCTAGGGCAAGGGGAGACCAGACTCTCTGAGCAGTTTCAGGCGGAGACCCCAGCCCAATCTCTAAAGGAAGAGTGTGGAAGTCTCCCTCTCTCTCTCTCTCTCTCCCTTCTCTCTCTCACACACACGCAAACACACACACAAATACAGATACACATCCACACCACTCTAAAACAGATCTGCTGTCATTGCCTTCCTAACTGACCGGCCTGGCTTGCATTTGGTTGAGTCTGCTCATCTGTGCCGCTCTGCTGCCTGCACGGATCACCAGGAGCTCTGCAGCTCGGGCCACCTGCTAATCCCCCTCTCGCTGGGTCCGGCTGCTCTCAGTCCCAGCAGGACATACCATCAGCCTCAGGAGGCGATGAATGCCAACTTACTCTCGATATTGTTCAGCCGATGCTGAACCATATTTTTATTTTTGTTGCTGATTAACCTGACTAATGAAATAAAGAACACTGTGCTTAGCTAGTATCCAATTAAAAGACTTGCTATGGTGATCAAAATCTCCTATTATTCGCAGGTGACGTTCTGAATGGATATCAACAATAGAATCAACACCCAGTTCCCTTTAATAGCAAATTCAGCAAGCACAGTATGTAACTGTGAAAGGCCGAGAGGAAACACAAGGCCCTTCTCTTCCAGAATTACCAAGCGGCCAGCCACCCACCTTTATGTTGGTCAAGCCTGTTTATTTATTGTCTCTGCTAAATGCTCAGGCCTTACACGGAGCAAGTGGGAAGGAAATCGGGCATGTCACAGTGTGTTCAAGGGGAGCTCCGCCTTCTCTTCCTTGGAAGGTGAACAGTAAGTCAGCTTTGGAGTAGGAGGTCAGCAAGTGATGGGAGATGGGCAAATGCCCCACTTACCATAGAAGAGGAATGCTTTGGTCATGGGATGATGTAGGAAGGTCCGGTTGATGGTAAAGAAACATGCATCTGCCCCACAATGGCCGAGCCTCCCAGTCTCCCCGGTCAGCGGGGACCACCAGAGCATGATGGGGTAGCCCTCGGGGTCCCATTGGGTTTTCTTAGCCAAGATCAGTTCTTCTCTCCCAGGGAATGGATAGAAATGTGCAGGCTCCTCTCCCATTTTTGCCTGTCCATCTTGCAAATTGGAAGTTTCAAACTTCTTCCTTTCAAATTTTCCCAGTTCAACCGCGACCTGGAAGAGAAGACAAGTATCACAGAGTCAGACTGCCTCGCTGCCTCTTGCATGACCCCATTCATCTTGATGACCAAGTCCTGTATTAGCTTTCTGTTGCAGCCAGAACAAATTACCACAAACTCAGCAATGGAAAATGACATATTTATTGGAGCGCCTGAGGGGCTCACTTGGTTGATCATCCAACTCTTGATTTTCACTCGGGTGGTGATCTCACAGTCATGATCTCAGGGTCATGATCTCAGGATCTTGGGATCGAGGCCCACATCAGCTCTGCGCTCAGTGAGGAGTCTGCTTGACATTCTCTCTCCATCTGCCCCTCCCCCCACTATCTCTCTAAAATGGATAAATAATTGTTTTAAAAAGAGAAAGAAGAAAGTTACCAATGCACTTATTACAGCATAGTTCTGGAGGTGAGAAGTCTGACCTGGGTCTCACGAGGCTAAAAGCAGGATGTCAGCAGGACTATGTCTTCTCTGGAAGCTCTGGAGAAGTCATTTTCTTGCTTTCCTATTTTTTAGAGTCACATACCACTCTTGGTTCAACGCATCTTCTCCATCACCAAGCCCTGCAATGTTGCCTCCCTCTGCTGCTTATTCTGTTGTCGCATCTCTATCTGACCACAGCCAGGGAAGACTCTTAGCTCCTACGGACTCATGTGAGGACACTGGGCCCACACAGATGATTCTGGATAATCTCATCTCGAAGTGTCTCCCCTTACTGCCATCTGCAAGGGCCCTTCTGCCAGGTAAATTCACATACCCACAAGTTCCAGAGATTAGGGTGCTGACAAAATATCTACCAATAAGCGTGCTTCGTCCCACTAAACGCACACCAGTGATATTTCTGCCTTTCATAGGCATATGCAGTATCTGGAAATAGTTTTGTCTCTTAATGAAACCTGTGAGAGTCAGGGCTATTATCCAGCTCTTACTTGAGACTGCATTCTAGGGAGAATTCGTCATAAACTGCCAACTGGTTTCTTTTTATTATAGTTAAAGGAGTCATAACACAGGTCTTCTATTTCTAATCATTTCTACTGTGGCATCAAGTGAAGTCTGCCATGAGTACTGGCTCCCCTCCATATAAACCCACATTTCTTTCTTTCTTTAAGGATGGTCTGGGTCACTGGACAGCTCGGCCATTGGTAATAGGAGTCTAGAGGGCAGGGCGGACAGAGTGGACACAGAGACACTGTGACACAAGAGCGACGGAAGCTCAGAAATGGTATGTATACCAAAAACATGGCCATGTCTTCTGACATCCAAAGAAAAGATCTCAGGGGCCCTGGGTGGCTCAGTCAGTTAAGCAACTGCCTTCGGCTCAGGTCATAGTCCTGGGGTCCTGGGAGCGAGCCCCGAGATGGGCTCCTTGCCCAGAGAGGAGGCTGCTTCTCTCTCTCCCTCTGCCCCTCCCCCCCATTCATTCTCTCTCTTGCTCTCCCAAATACATAAATTTGAAAAAATCTTTAAAAAAAAAGAAAAAGAAAAGCTCTTAGCTTTGACACAGCTGGTCCTTATAACAAAAAAAGTGCCAAACTAATTGTCTAGTAAGCTCAAGGCTCTCGTAACTTCCCCCAGAGAGTGGAGAACTCCAGCCCCCCTGCACGAGCAGGTCCTGAACACTCACCAGACAGATGGGGAGGGAGTCAAGTATCTCCTCCCGCCAGGATCCCGACCTAGCAGCAGAAAGAGGTAGAAGTCCAGTACCAGCCTGTCTGCCAAAGCGCTCTTATATGCATTATCATTCAATCTTGATCAAGAGGGAAAAGCCCAGAGAACACCTCTATTTCCATCAACCCCAGACCTGAACTGCTCACATCCATAAATAATCTTTAAAAGTCTTTTGAACTTCCAAATGGACAGCTGGTGCTTGACTGAGTCTAAACTATATCCGAATTCATATCTATATTTTCTATCACTGTGTCATTTTTACTTTAATTTGGAATCAGTAAAGAACTTCAGAACCACTAACTAAATGTGATAGATGGGAAGACCAAAAAATGCTGCGGTTCAAACACCCACATTCAGGGGCGCCTGGGTGGCTCAGTCAAACATCTATCTGCCTTTGGCTCAGGTCATGATCCTGGGGTCCTGGAATCGAGTCCCGCATGGGGCTCCCTGCTCAGCAGGAAGCCTGCTTCTCCCTCTCTCACTCCCCTGCTTGTGTTCCCTCTATAGCTGTGTTTCTCTCTGTCAAATAAATAAAATCTTTTTTAAAAAAAAATGACAAACATATTAACACGGATGCTTGTGTTCCACAGAATAAATGAGCTTATTCTTAGAATACACGTGACTTCTTCAAGAATGCCATCTTTCAGCAGTCGTCATGACAGGGGGCTTTGAGGAAGTCATCTAAATGTGACCCAGTAAGACAGAGGGGGCTCTGCTTTCTCTTCTTCTAGAACCAGGACCCTACAAGAGTCAAAAATTGATCCCCTACTCACCGATTTTGTTTCTACCTGACACATCCACTCACTGAACCTCGGTTTTATCTATTGACAAGAAAAGTATTTCCCCTGCCTTGGACAGAGAACCCTCTGATCCTGAGAGATTAAGTGAAAAGTAAAGTAGTTGGAGAGAACAGGGCATGGGCGGAGGGCGGGCAGGGTGGAAAGGCTCAGGAATTGACCCCAAGCAACCCAAATTCCTGCTACCTGGAGTGTGACAAGCAGAAAGACGGTGGCCATGATGCAGAGGCCAGATGCCAAAAGCTTTGTCCTTTGAATCCACACCATGCTGCCCGGCCCTGGGTGACGGACAGACGGCTAGCCTGGTTCCCAGGTGCTCTCGAGTCGGCCCACAGCCCAAGATGACTTCACGCGGAGGAACCATCTGGGTGCCAATTTCTTCCACTGTCATTCCTGCTGGGACCTGGTCTCCATGAAGGACTGAGATCCGAGGTTCCGCGCGAGCCAGGCTTGGCATCGAGAGGGAACAGCATGCAGTCTTCTTAAGCTATCGTCAGAGCAGCTGGAGATTCTTCAAACCAGAAGGCATTCAAAAATGCTGTAACAAATGAATAATTTTTTAGCCACAGTGCAGAAGATTTAATAAATGTAGCCTTTAGGGTTATCACAGGAAAACCTCACACTTTAAAACTAAAAGGAACCTCTGAGATCCTAGATACTCCACTCCTAGATAAGGAAACCAAAAATCAGAAAGGTAAAGTGACTTGGCCAAGGTCATACAGCCTATTAGAGGACTGTGACAGGTCTACAGTTAGGTCCTGAGTCTAAAATTCTGTTTCCACTGAATCTTCTCTGCCACAAGATCAAATTCCACAAGTCACATACATGTACTCACTTTCTTCTACTTAGATTTCATGGAGTAGAAAAGTGGAATAGAAATTACCACAATTGGGGAGCCTGGCTGGCTCAGTTGGTTAAGTTTCTGACTCTTGGTTTCAGCTCCGGCCATGATCTCAGGGTTGTGAGACCAAGTCCTAGGTTGGGCTCCATGATGAGCACAGAGTTGGCTTTAAGATTCTCTTTCTTTCGGGGCACTCGGGTAGCTCAGTTGGTTAAGCATCTGCCCTCGGCTCAGATCATAATCCCAGGGTCCTGGGATCGAGCCCCGCATCGGGCTCCCTGCTCAGTGGAGAGCCTGCTTCTCCCTCCCCCTCTGCCTGCTGCTCTGCTTACTTGTGCTCTCTCTCTATCGCTCTGTTAAATAAATAAGTAAAATTTTTAAAAAAAGATTCTCTCTCTTCCTCTACCTCTCCCGTGCAGGCACACACTCTCTCTAAAAAGAAAAAAGAAAAAAAAAAAAAAGATTACCAAGATTACCCACCCACTCCTGTAAAAATCAGGGAGAATATAAATAAAAGTTTCAGGCTTGGTTTGAAAATAAATAATGATCAACAGACCCCAAACTTTCCCTAAGGAAAACAACTTCCACCGCAACATAAGGAATTCTGATTATTGATGTATTTGTTCAGTCTTTTACGGCAAGTGTAACAAAGCAGTGGGTTGTGTGAACAGTATGATTCTCTGGAAGTTCTGAAATAAGATTTCCATCCGTCTGAAATGTATCATCTTTTCAAAAAGCTTTTTAAAAATGAACTAAGCAGGGGCGCCTGGGTGGCTCAGTGGGTTAAAGCCTCTGCCTTCGGCTCAGGTCATGCTCT
>PITA01021371.1:0-32849 GCA_004023965.1 Spilogale gracilis
AAAAAAAAAAAAAAAGATATTAATTTTACTCTTGCATGAGCTACTGAGTATTGAGAATGACATCTTCTGAGCATGCTTTTCTATATTTTCTTTCCCTTTCTTTTTAAAAAGTAATTTTTAAATAAAGAATGCATTCTTTTTTTTTTTTAAGAGATGTATTCATATGCTTTAAAGTATAAAAGGATAAGGGCACCTGGGTGGCGCAATCAGCAGAGTGTCTAACTCTTGGTTTTGGCTCAGGTCATGATCCCAGGGTTGTGAGATTGATCCCCTCTTTGGGCTCTGCTCTCAGTGCAGTCTGTTTAAGATTCTCTCTCCTTCATCTGGCCCTCCCCACTCGCAAATAAATAAATAATTCTGTAAAAAAAAAATAAAGTCTGAAAGGATGTAGAGTGAAGTCGCGCTCATCTGTCTTTCAGAACCTGCTCCATTTCCACAAGAAACTAATGTTGCTAGTTATTCATATAACTTTACACAAAAGTTTTATGCATATAAGTACATATACTTATCTGTAATTCCCCTTTTCTGGTGCAAATGCTAACATTCTATCCATCCTGTTCTGTACCTTAATTTTTTTTTAAGCACAGAATGAGCTACTTCATCCAAAAAAATGGGAATCATTTGATTGCCCACCACACAGAGTTGTGAAAATTAAATAAGCTTAACATATGTAAAGCACTTAGAAAGCACCAAGTATATTGTAGCCTCTGTATTTATTTCCTTTTGCTGCATAACAAATTACCACAAACTTAGTGGCATAAAACAATAGCTCTGTATTATCCTACAGATTCTATAGGCTAGACTCTGGGCATAGCTTAGCTGGTTTCTATGCCTGGGTCTCACAAGGTTGAAATCATATTGTCAGCTGGACTTCATTCTCATCTGGAGACTCACTAGGAAAGAATTTGCTTTTAAGTGCCTTCAAATTGTTGGCAGCTGTAGAATTCATGGCAGTTTGTTTTATCAGGGCCAGCAGTGGGGCGTGGGGGGTAGAGAGAGTCCGCTGCTCAGAGTCTCTGTCTTCAGGGAATTAGTAGGTCCTCTATACATTTTTTCATTGAGATATAATTCATATATCACAAAATAAATCCTTTAAAAAAAAGTAAATTAAGCTTTATGCCCAATATGGCACTTGAACCCATGACCCTGAGATCCATATTCCATGGAATGAGCCAGCCAGCACCCCAAAATCCATCCTTTTTTTTAAAAAAAGATTTTATTTGTTTGACAGAGAGAAACACAGCCAGAGAGGGAACACAAGCAGCGGAAGTGGGAGAGGGAGAAGCAGACCTCCTGCTGAGTGGACAGCCCGATGCGGGCCTTGATCCTAAACTCCAGGATCACAACCTGTGCTGAAGGCAGAGGCCCAACCACTGAGCCATCCAGGCACCCCCAAATCCATCCTTTTAAAGTGCATAATTCAGTGGTTGTTAGTATATGCACAAAGCTGTGCAACTATCATCATGTCTAATTTGAGAGTATTTTCACCATCCTAAAGAGAAATCTCTTACTTATTAGCAGTCTATCTTCATTCCCTGAATACCCCTCCCCCTCTTTCTAGCTTCTGGTAACCAGAAATCTGCTTTTTGTTCCTATGGATTTGCCTCTTCTGAACATTCATATAAATAGATATATAATACAATATGTGGTCTTTTGTGTCTGTCTTCTTTCACTTAGTACAATGTTTTCAACTTGTATCCATGTAGCATTGTGCCAGTGCTTCATTCCTTGTTATGGCTGCATAGTATTCCATCATATGGATGGATATATGCCATTTGGTAGATATTTAGGTTGTGTCCAATCCTTCACTATTGTAAACATTCCCATTATAAACATCAACAGATATGTTTAAATAAATATTTTGAATGTGAATGAGTATGTCTGTACTATAAATTTCTAGAAGTAAAATTGCTAGATCAAAGGTTTTACTCATCAGTAATGATAGTTATTAAGTTATACCATTTACAATCTGTCCCTTTTTAAAAAAGATCTTATTTATTTATTTGACAGTGAGAGAGAGAGAACGCGAGCATGAGAGGGAAGAGCAAGGGGAAAGAGAGAAGCAGGATTCCTACTCAGCAGGGAGTTTGATGCAGGACTAAATCCCAGGACCCCAGGATCATGACCTGAGCAGATGGCAGATGCTTAACCAACTGAGCCACCTAGGCGCTCTATATCACTTATAATCGGTCTTTTAAAGTATTGTTTGAGAAAGGGAGGTGAAATTGTATAGTGAAAAATGCACTGAGTTCTGGACTTTATTTTACCACTTACAAGAGAAGTTAGCATATAGTGGTCATTAAGAGCATGGGCTCTGGAGGCAGACTGCCTGGGTTAAAATCTTAGTTCTGCCCACTTATGATCTAAATGACCTTAGGAAAGTTAAATAACTACTCAGTTTCAGTTTATCTGTACAATAAGGATGTCAGTAGTACTTTTGGGGGGGGATTAATGAGATAATACATATAAAACTTTTATACCGGTGCTGACACATGGGAAGTGCTCAATAAAAGTTAACTCTTATTAGCTGGGCCACTTTTTATTTTTAAAATGAGAAGTTAAGGGCACCTGGGTGGCTCAGTTGGTTAAGCGACTGCCTTCGGCTCAGGTCATGATCCCGGAGACCTGGGATCGAGTCCCACATCAGGCTCCCTGCTCAGCGGGAAGCCTGCTTCTCCCTCTCTCACTCCCCCTGCTTGTGTTCCCTCTCTGGCTGTGTTTCTCTCTGTCAAATAAATAAAATCTTAAAAAAAAATGAGAACTTAAGCTGGGTTTTTTTGTTTGTTTGTTTCCAAGTTTTAAAAGGTGATTGTGGTCCCTGGATATTTAATTATATACTGTTTCATATTGTTCTCTAATGTTCTTTACGTTACTGTTTTGTTCACCCCTGTAGGTAGAGAACAACATAGGTTTTATACTTTTAATCGTTGATAGCCCTGGTTCCAGAACCATGTACACCTGTAATGGCTCCACAACTTGTATTCCCCCATATATGCCAAATATACATACTGGATATCTATATACATACATATGTAAGTACACATATGAATAGCCTCTCTGTCTTACTGTGTTAGTTTTCCTGAGAGAGGTAGGATTTAGCAAATTTATGCCCCATCTATCCCTTTCTTATAGTTCGATTCTTTGTCTCTGCTTAGCCATCACGATAGATCCTAATTTTTCATATATTCCCCACTGATCTGTAAACTCAAAGGAGGTAAGCATGTCCATTTGCTTGTTATATCCTCAGCACATGGCAGTGTTTAGCTCCCAGTAAGCAACTGAAATATTTTTAATATTGAATATTCATGTGATCCGGCTGAACCTAAAACTTTTTGCTATCTATAACTGAATAGTTAAAATTATATGTTAGGGCTTCCCATTTTCTTTACCTTATAAGGGATAATGATAAATTAATTAAAAATTATTTTTAAATGAATGATTTAGAATGGAAAAAATTTTGTCCTCACAAAATTTAAGATTCAATCTCTGTATAAATGGTTTCTCTGGGGGTGCCTGGGTGGCTCAGTTGGTTAAGCGACTGCCTTCGGCTCAGGTCATGATCCCAGAGACCCAGGATCGAGCCCCACATTGGGCTCCCTGCTGGGCGGGAAGCCTGCTTCTCCCTCTCACACTCCCCCTGCTTGTGTTCCCTCTCTGGCTGTGTTTCTCTCTGTCAAATAAATAAAATCGAAGAAGAAAGAAGAAGAAGAAGAAAGAAGAAGAAAGAAGAAGAAAGAAGAAGAAGGAGAAGGAGAAGGAGAAGGAGGAGAAGGAGAAGGAGAAGGAGAAGGAGAAGGAGAAGGAGAAGGAGAAGAAGAAGAAGAAGAAGAAGAAGAAGAAGAAGAAGAAGAAGAAGAAGAAGAAGAAGAAGAAGAAGAAGAAAAGAAATGGTTTCTCTGGCCTAAATTTTAGGTACTCTTCCAAAAACCTATGTATTTGCCTTATACATAGCCTAAAGGTTTCTACTTTGCAGGTAAAGTTGGCTTTTGCTGAGCAAATGACAAAAGCCTGTTAGTTGAGTAATGGCACCAATGTGTAATTTGTTCCTACTAATCTTTAAACCTGATAAAAATGAGCTTGTAGGGATACCTTTAATGAACCAATAAAAAAGAGAGTTACCATCTGGAGACCTCAACATTTGAGTTTCGGATCCTCTGTGGCGTCCTTTATATTAAGTAAAGTCTCTTTCCCCAAATGTAAAAAGTTATTTTTAACTTAAAATAACGTAGTGTTTTGTTTCAACATAGCCCCTAGTGTTTTCATCAGTATTTAAAAAGGTTTTTACATTAACTATTTAATAAAAGGAGTGATTGTTTGAAATTCACTTTCCTATGATTTACTGAGCTGATGCAAATAGATTGGCCAAGATTGATTACCTTTTCCATATTACCTGGGATGTTTATTTAATATGGGACATAGGAATCCAACTTTCCTGTTGCCTTTAAGGAAGGCTCTTTAAGTGGTACCCATAGTGGTAAGTCTAGGTTTTTGTTTTGTTTGTTTTGTTTTGAAAGATTTTTTTATTTATTCATTTGACAGAGAGAAACACAGCGAGAGGGAACACAAGCAGAGGGACTGAGAGGGAGAAGCAGGCCTCACGAGCAGGAAGCCCGATGTGGGGCTCAATCCCAGGTCTCTGGGATCATGACCCGAGCCGAAAGCAGTCGATTAACCAACTGAGCCACTCAGGCACCCCCCTCTTTTTTAAGATTTTATTTATTTGACAGAGAGAAACAGAGCTAGAGAGGGAACACAAGGGGGGGTGCGGGGAGTGAGAGAGTGAGAAGCAGGCTTCCCATCAAGCAGGGAGCCCGATGTGGAGCTCGATCCCAGAACCCTGGGATCATGACCTAAGCCGAACGCAGACACTTAACAACTGAGCCACCCAGGCACCCCAAGGCTAGGGTTTTATTACAACTGTATAGGTTTCATCAGTCAACTCCTTGGGAAACAGCTGGAGTTTAAAAATGGAGATCTGAGTCCCAATCCTGATCCTACTACTTGGAAACCGAGCAAAATATCTATTCTCATTTCTTCATCCACCAAATTCATAAAAGGTGCAGTCCTGCTGTGAAGATTAAGTTTCAGAAAAAGCTGTTTAGTGCAAGTACTCTATGCCAGAGTTAAATAGACCTGGTTTCAAATTCTGATTTTATTAATTTAAAATTTTCAATGTCTTGCAATGCTTAAATTGTGCATAACAGATCTTCCTGATAACTGTTGTTGTGAGGATTAAATGGAGATATAGTATGTAAACTGCTTTGTCGTGCCTGGCATACAGAAGGCACCCCGTGAATAGTGTCTGTACTCAAGATAAACCACGATAGTTTCAATTCGGTTAGCCTCAAGTATTTAAAACGCCTTCCACCTGACAAAGTGTTTTAAGGGAGAGTGACCACCTACCTGCTGCATATCTTTTAATGTGGCACCAAACTTCTATATTTTTCTTTAATATATACAGGAAAACCCAAAACATCAAAGGAAAAAGGTCTAGGACCCCCCCCCCCTTTTAAGTTCCCCAGAACCAAATTCCGTTAACAGTAGGCTGTGAAGTCATATTAAAAGATCTTAGGTATTGACTATCCGCTGGAAGCGTGTCGCTGTTTCTAACCCTTTAAGATCAAAGGGGGTTAAGAGAACGTATTATAAAGATGGAAGATCCGGTGGGAAAAGCAGATGGCGGGGCCCAGAGGCTTATCAGGTTATTATCGCTGTAGTCCATTGCCTCATCTCCTCTCCAGGCCTAGATATGCACGTAAATATTTCACAGACCTGGGTTCCTCTGGCATCCACTGCATGAATCCTCTTTTGGGGTAAGAAACTCGTGTTCGGAGATAGGAGTTACCTTACTACAATAGGCGACGCCTGGGCTCGCGGGACCGTTCCAGGCGCACCTCCCTCCCCTGCAGCGCTGGCCGGGAGCGGTCCAGGAATCTGCAGCTCGCCTTAAACCCTGCCCACCCCGAAGCCTTCCGTGGCGTCGAGGTATTCACAGGGCGCTGCCGTCGCCCCTTTTGGCGGGCTTGGTCGCCCTGAGGCTCCGCCCCTCGCGCCGTCTGTCCGCATCCGCGGAGGCGGGCGCCGCGCCCCAATTGGCGGAGCGGCCCGCGGCGGGCCCGCCCCATCCCGGTCCCGACGCGAGCACGTTGAGTGGCGGGGGCCGGCAGAAGAACTGCCCGAGCGAGGAGCGGCTCCTGGTGCCGCGCGGCACGGTTGGGGCACCAGGCTTGGGGCCCCCGAGAGGCTGCTGGGTCGGGACCGCGACCCGCGGCCAAGGGGGGAAGGGGGTGGGTGGGCTGAGAGCAGCTCGGTGCCGAGGTCGGCCCGCCGCCCCTTCCCCCCACCCCCGCCGACCTTGCCGGCAGAAGCTTCCCGGAGCTCCTCACGCCGGCGCGATGGCGGCTGCTGGGGAGACAGAGGCCTCTCCGCCGACGGACGTGAGCTGGGAAGCTAGCGGCGGCGGAGACGACGAGATGAAGCAGGCGCTTCCGGAGCTTGAGTCCTCCCCACAAGATGGCGGCGGCGGCTGCGGCCTCAGCATCGCGGAGCCCGGAGGCGGCCCCGGGCCTGAGGAGACCGCTGCGGCCTCGGTCGTCCCGAGCGTCAGCCACGAGCAGCCTCAGGACTCGTCTGAGGCGGGCGCGGCCGCTCTCCTCAAAGGCCCCGAAGAGCCCGAAAGACCCGTTAGGAGGAGTTTTCAGATCCCCAGGAAGAGCAGAGAAAAGAAAGGTGGTGCTTCCCCTCTTCCCCAACCCCTCTTTCTCTCTCCCCTCCATCTTTTCATTAGAATCTCTCTGTCTCTTCTTCCCACACCCATCCGAGACACGTAAACACGCATGCAGCGCCAGCCGCCTCTCCCCTCACTGCCACGGCCACCCAGCTGCTGCGCCTGGTGCGGGAGGAAAGCGGTGGAACCACGCTCCCCTGCCCTCTGTCCCCGTGGAAGTTGGAGTAGCTCAGGTTTGAAGCTTGTCCGTAAGGCTGCAGCTCCCAGAAAGGAAAGATGGTGCTCGGCGCCCCTCCCTCCCAGCCTCTGAAGGCACAGAAGCTGGTGTGTCCTCCTAAGGATGCTTCTGACAAGTCTCACTGTGGAAATAGCCCGTGGCCATGGATTCTGGAGCTTTCTCCAAGGCCATTGCATTCCGAGGACCACAAGTGCTTCTCCCTTTGGAAATTCTTCAGCTCTAAGTCTCTACTTGAAATCTGCGCGATGTCAGCGTCTCCCCTTGTTTAGAAATCTCCGTTAGATGTGATCCATGCACACTGGTATTTTCCATCACACTTCATTTCCATATAGAATTTTCCCCTTATTTTTGAAGCGTTAGATTATATAGGTCTCTCTTTTTAAATCCAAACTTTAGTATGTTTTCTCTTGTATTTGAGAAGAATGGGAAGGTAGGTTCTTGGTGCAGTAATTTCCCTATTGGAAAAAAAAAATAGAAGTTAGCTTATGCCCAAGAGTCACCAACTTGATCTTGCAGACAAGAGAACTTAAGGTTTTTGTTTTTTAAAAAGACCAGTCTAGATTTTGGAACCAATATGGGAACAGTTACATGAGCTACTTTTACCTTTTTAAAACTTAATGCTATGATACATTTCTAATGGAGATCAAAATTAGTATTGCCGTTTTCTGTTACACTATTTTTGACGATCCAGTGATTTTGGGAAATTCTGGATTTAGTCAATTTGAAGTTTCTTTACTGCGTGGTTCAGTGTTTCATGATTCACTTTTTGGAAAACTATAGGAATTTTTTTTTGTTTGTTTTTGCAGAAAGCTTTTTAGTTTGTAATTTAAATCTTTGTGTAAAGACTTGAAATCTTGAATTAAGCATGAGCTTTTTTTTCCCATTGCTTACCCATCTCCATTTGCACAACTGAAATTGTTAGAGCCTTTTATCAGTAAGATATAAATAAAGTCAGATTGTTCGTTTCTGTTTCAAAGATAAAGCTAAGGAAATCCTAGGTGTGAGAAACGATGTTGACAAAAATGAAGTTAACTTGTCCATTAGCATGAGGAATGTTTCTGGATATATCTTTTAAGTGAATTAATGTATTTTAGAGTTCAGGAAGATTCTTGTAAAGGTCAGGGCTATCAATTCTTTGGTTCATTTAGTTAAGATGAATGGTATAGTCTTTAAAGAAATGTAGATGCACATCCTAAATTACCAGTTGGCAGAGAATAGGTCAAAAGTACATTCAGGTGGGCTCTAGTAAGAAGGTAGGGGATTGAACTTTTTTCTTGTTCTAGCTTAATAAAATTTTGAACTCGATTTTTTTCTTGTTTTTCTTTTTCTCTTATAAGTGCCCAAGAATATGGTTTATCGTACATCTTAACCAGGGATTTACCATCTTTTAACTTTTGATAGGACCAGAATATTGTAGAGATCCTCATAGTTTGGTTTGAGATGAAAGAAGTCACCAGGAAATGTTGAAAGGCACTGTATTTACATCTTTTTTTTTTAATTAAATAAATCCAGAAGTTGCTGTGAAATAGGCTTTATTTGAACACACTAAAAGTGAATATAATTGAGGAATTAGGAAATCTAAAACCTAGTTGTTTTCTCCCCTGAGTCTGATGCCCCTTGGGAAAAATTTGTTTTCTGGTTTCACTTAGAGGCAAAAGGTTGTCGACCTTAGTCTTGTCAAGGAGGTTATAAAATACTGAACTTCTTTCATGTTTAGTGAAAACAATTTATGCACTAAGAGGCAGCTGTTCAGATGATCCAGTAATGATTCAATTAGAGCTTTTAAAACTTAAATAAGCAGCTATTTTACCACCATGGACTTTATCCTGTCCAAGCTGAAAGAATATAATACTTGCTGATAGAATTTAGTAGAATAATTGAACTTTCCATCATTAAAAAAAAATGCTTTATCAGAAATAGTACAGCAGGTACTGCTAGTTTCACACTTCATTCCCAGATCACCTCTTGAAAGGTATCACTTTATGTACTGGATTTGGCAGTCTTTTATCATGACTCAATTATTTTTGGTACCTTAAGTACTATGTGAGTATAACTTGCTGACTCCTGAGTTCTTTTGGTCTCGACAATAGCATGACATCCAGAATACTGCCGTTCTAATTAGTAATATTGGCAAACACTAATGTTTATTATTAAGTTGTAGGCATTGTTTAAAGTAATTTGTACATATTAACTAAATTGCAACAATTCTGTGTAGTGGCATTATTCCCATTTTACAGATGAGGAAACCGAAGTAATGAGAAATCAACTTGCTCAAGGTCATACAGCAAGTAAAAGGTAGAGTTGGAATTTGAACTTAGGTGTATAGTACTTACCACTACTCAAACTGTAGCAAGACTTCTTTTTTTGTAATACAAGTGATTTTGTTAGCTTTTGGTCTGATCTATTAAAAATTTTTTTGACATGTTACATTTTGAAATATTTAGTATATCTTCATCTCTGGGGTGTTTTGTGATTCGGAACTTAGGCTCATTATGAAATTAACACATTTAATCAGTAGTGACAGATTAAGTGATGTAACTATTGACTAGAAGAGTAAAATTTACTCTTTTATATTGTGGTGGTGTTTATTGGCTTGGCTATTTTCTATAGTGTAAAGAGGCACTAATCTGACATTTAACCAAATCATACAATTGCATTATGTCAGTAGATGTTTCGCTCTTGCCTTTTTTTACTTGAAAATCTAATACTACTTTAAGTCATTAAAAGCAAATTAGAATTGGTAATTTGATATAATTTTTCCCTCCAAAGTTTTGGAAATGAAATAGTGATGATTCACTCTCTGGAAAGTGTTTATTGGTTAATGTTTTCTGTAGGACACAAGACTGACTACTCATGTACTCAGATCATACTGGTCTAGTCTACCAGAATTAATGGCTAATCTCCTCCCCAACAGCCATCTTTCCCCACAAAATTTGCAATTGTCTTTTTGAAGACTTTGGGGCAAAGTCTCCTTCAAGAGTATTTGCATGGTGTTTCAGTAGTTGTATATAGATGATTGGGTTCTAAATACCATAGATTTCCCTACATAGAAATAAGCAGGGAAGTATAGGCAGAATCTAGTCATCCATATAAAACATTTGATAGGTGTGTATATGTTCTAAGTCATCAAAGTAAAATTCTCTTTGACTTATTCCCTAGGTCAGAAAAAGTCAGTAATTTCATATTTGTACTTGCCTATCTGTTCCCTTGCAGCATATTCCTAATTCTGTACTATGTTCAATGTATGTATGTATTTAAAGATTTTATTTATTAGAGCACCAGTGGGTAGGGGATTGGCTGAGGGAAAGGGAAAAGCAGACTTCCTACTGAGCCGGGAGCCCTATGCTGGGGTTGATCCCAGCCAGGACACAGGGATCATGACCTGAGCCAAAGGCAGACACTTAACCGACTGAGGCACCCAGACACCCTAGTATGTTCAAGCTTGATTTAGAGATGAAATCTCTATTCCTAAAGTATTATGTCTAGCAATTTTATTAGACTGAAGAAAAATGATTTTTAAAACCTTTCAAGTAAATTATTGGGAAGAACATGGATATTTTTTGTATTTTAATCAATACCAGTAGACATCAGAGAGATGGATTCAGAGAATTGCAGAACACATATCGACAGCCCACTCTTGGCTGTTAACTTTTCTTCCATCAATTAGTTAAATTGGAATGTGTAGTTCGCATTGTCTTATTTATATGTTTTGGTAACAGTGGTCTTTTATTTTAAGTTAGCTTGTTTTTACATGTATGTATGTATGATTTTTTCTTTCACAAATACACATCTTAATACATGCCATTGAACTAAGTAAATTGGTAAAAGCAATCGAAAAAAATGTTCCTTTGACTAAGGAACCAAGCTGCTTCATGACCTAAATTTTATGTCCATTCCAACTGCTTAAATATAACATTAAATTGAATTTTTTTTTAAGATTTTATTTATTTATTTGACAGAAACACAAGCGAGAGAGGGAACACAAGCAGGAGGAGTGAGAGAGGGAGAAGCAGGCTTCCCGCTGAGCAGAGAGCCCGATGCGGGGCTGGATCCGGGGTCTCCGTGATCATGACCTGAGCCACCCAGGCGCCCCTAAATTGAATGTTTTGTATGCTACCAGTTACCAAAAAATAATGATAGTATGGATAATATGAAGTCAGGAGACCTGAAGTCTAGTTCTAATTCTGAGATACAGTCATTTTCCTTATCTGAATTATAATGTCTCTCTAAGTCTGTTCTTCAGTCCCATAAAACATCTATAATCAATTTTGTCATTAAGGAAACCTTATGAATTGTGTAAGTCAACTCATTAGCTATGTGTCTGACATGTATTTGATAGAAGTCTTGTAAATAAGCAATGTGTTTCTCAGTGTGTGGAGGAACTCTTGTTAATTCTGTTCACCTTTATAAGCCAAAAAAGAGGTTGTGATGGCTTTTGGCCCTGTTAAATGCACTGAAATGAGAAAAGAGATTTGACAGAAGCCATGAAAGGTAGAAAGAGCATACCCTAGACATCAGGTTCTTTTCCTTTTATACCTAATTTCCTGTGTCTAAGTGTTATATATGATTTCTTAATCTAAAATGAGGAAACGATTTTATTTTTGCAGCTCTGTAATGATTAGTTTCAGCTCTTGTATTCACATATATAAATATTGAATTTTTTTTAAAGATTTTATGTATTTATTTGACAGAGAGATCACAATTAGGCAGAGACGCAGACAGAGAGGAGGAAGCAGGCTCCCTGCTGAGCAGAGAGCCCGACGCGGGCCTCGATCCCAGGACCCTGAGATCATGACCTGAGCTGAAGGCAGAGGCTTTAACCCACTGAGCCACCCAGGCGCCCATAAATCTTTAATTTTATTTAGAGCTCAGGGTACAAGATTTGGAGCTAGGCGTCTGAATTTGAATCCTGCCTGTCCTGTTTATTCATTAACTATGTAGCCTTGGGCCACATTAGCTGTCAGTGTTAGCTTCATTTGTGAAATGGATATAATTGAACTTCATAGGATGGTTTTAATGATTAAATGAGATAATGCATGTAAAGCACTTAGTATAGTATCTGAATATTAATAATGACCTGCTAATGATAAGACTCAGTTATTGTCAGAATCCTGAGAAAAATACATTGGATAGTTTAAGTGAAATAATTACTATATAAGATGTTCTGTTCCCCATTGGGATAATCACAGTATTATTACTGCCTCAGATAATGACCCATAATTAAGATTATGATACATATGTGTTTTCTTTAAGAGAAGTGACCAAAGAATGTTCAGTGTTAAGGATTATTAAGTACTAAATAGGCCGCTAGGGAATGTACATTCAGAGCATAAACTTGTTACATTTCTAATTATTACCAGCACATTGGCTTGAAAAACTTGAATATAGTTAGAACATTATTTTTGTAGAAATGACAACTGGGAGGGGAAAAAATTATAATTGGCCTAAATAGTAAAGCCAATAGAGTCATTTGAAATATAAAATACCTAGAACACAGGCATTTTTTCTGTATTTTCATCTGCAGTTTTTCCTCCCTGGCAGTCTACTTGAGTACAGTTGACATGACTGTAGATGTACTTTGGAATAAAACTATTGTTTTAATACTTCTCTGAGAATTGGAATGTTAATTTCCATATAAATTTATGTGATTTAATTTTTCATTTATGATTAGATCTATGGGGGAAGTAGTATTGGGACAGCTTAACAAAGGGAAAAATTCATAGAAGTTCGGGTGCCTGGGTAGCTCAGAGGGTTAAGCCTCTGCCTTTAGCTCAGGTCATGATCTCGGGGTCCTGGGATCGAGTCCCACATCAGGCTCTCTGCTCAGCAGGGAGCCTGCTTCCCCCTTTTTCTCTGCCTGCCTCTCTGCCTATTTGTGATCTCTCTGTCAAATAAATAAGTAAAATCTTTTTAAAAAATTTCATAGAAGTTTAAAGCCATATGGTACTTTTGGCGGGAGCATTTTAGATGTCTGAAATCACTTTGTTAGAAACAAAAATCAGACCTGCATAAAATCCAGTTTTTAAAATCATACTTAACCCATTTTGGATGTGAAAGCCTATAAAGACTATTCCACATGCTGTTTTCCTTGCCAAGTTTTTTCCAGCTTAGTTGGGAAGAGTCACAAAGATTTTTTTTTTACCACATTCTGTAAAATAGATTTGAATGAGGGTGTATTTCTTCCTCTTTTAAGCTTTCATTTTGTTTTACATATTACTGAATTGTTGAATTTTTAAGACTTAAGATGATAGCAATGATAAATGGTAGTTATAGAATATATTTGTATTCTGTTTTTAAACAAATCTTTGGCAAAGTTTATTCTTATTTTCTTTACTAACATATAACTTATTCAACTTAGGGAGCAAACGCTGACAGTTCTAGCTACTGGCATATGATAGAGTAATGAACAAAGCAGATCCAGTTCTTGCTCTTGTGGACCTTAACTGTCAATAGATAACAGTATATTCATTTACAGTTTGATTTTAGGACATTTTGTATTGAATAGTATGTTCTTTTGAGTGATTTTTTCCCCCTGCTTACCCCTAGTTTCTATTGCATCATAACTATGTTGGCTTTATTTCTTTGTTTTAGTGTGGGATCCCAAAGTAGTAGGAACTGTTTATATACGTTTTGTTATTTCACATTTTTACAGACACTTGTAATTTATACGTAGTGTGGTAAATGGATGGATAGATACATCATTTGACCTCATGTCCTTTAAAGCCTAATACTATATATAAAAAGTACAGTAAACAGTTTATTAGCTGCTCTGTAGTATCTTTAAGAATATGTATAAGAACAACACTTTAGTAGTAGCCTTAAAGTATTTTGACTGTAACATTTATTTTTTTTAAGATTTTTTTTTTTTAATTGACAGAAACACAATGAGAGAGGGAACACAAGCAGGGGGAGTGAGAGAGGGAGAAGCAGGCTTCCCGCCGAGCAGGGAGCCTGATGTGGGGCGCAATCCCGGGTCTCCGGGACCATGACCTGAGCCGAAGGCAGTTGCTTAACCAGCTGAGCCACCCAGGTGCCCGACTGTAACATTTATTGACTGTTGAGAAATAGTATCTCAAGAGAAGTTCAGGAAATACAGTATAACATAAGTTCTTTGGGTACTTCCATGTACAGTGAAATATAAGTGATTCCGTTTTGGCTTGGGAACTTTTATATGTTTTATATGACTTTTGAAATTTATTAGTTAGGGGTGCCTGGGTGGCTCAGTTGGTTAAGCGACTGCCTTCGGCTCAGGTCATGATCCCGGAGCCCCGGGATCAAGTCCCACATCGGGCTCCCTGCTAGGCGAGAAGCCTGCTTCTCCCTCTCTCACTCCCCCTGCTTGTGTTCCCTCTCTAGCTGTGTTTCTCTCTGTCAAATGAATAAAATCTTTAAAAAAAAAATTTTTATTAGTTAAACTATTTCATGCATGAAGTGGAAATTTGAAGTTATTAGACCAGTAATTGAACAAATTGGATATTTGACTTTAAGTATTTTAAAAATTAAATGGGGGTGTGGAGTAGTTTTGGGGGGATAAACAATTGTATTGTCTTTATACTGGGTGGTGTGCTTAGACCTTTTTCCATGTGTTATCTCGTGTGGAATGTAGAATTTAGTGGTTATATTAGGATGACAGGAGTTCTTTACAGATGAGAGAACTGAGCTTATTTTTGGTTGATTACCCAGGCTCTCCCACAAAGCTAATAAATGCTAGATTTGATATTTGTGTCCAGGCTTGACTACAAGACTCTATGTCTTTCCGTTTCACTAAGCTTTCATAACAAATGTTCTACTACTTTACGTTGGTAATACAAGAAAGCAACAGATGTAGCATATTTTATTCTAACTTTAGTTCTGAAAACCAAATAGAATAATTTTATGGACACCTAAGTGTCTTAAATGTTTTCATTCATTTATTTATGCTGTAAACATTCAGTTTGTTGAAGTAAATGGTCCTAGATAGACATACTATTTCAGTTAACATAAGATACAAGTGGAGAAAAATTGAGGATATTTTTCTTATGAGAGGTTTAAAGCAATTTAGGTTACCTAATGTCGCATACTTACGGTTTGCAAAACTGTAACCTCTTGACTTCATCTGTAATGCCAGATGGTCATTGCTGATGGAACTGGTCAATGTAGGCAACCTATTGTAATTTTCCTTCAGTGAATTAATTAGTATTTCTTTTGAATACCACAAAATAAGATAGCTTTATGCCCTTTTTCAACTTAAAAGTTATATTAAACCTACAAAATTTAAGAGAATACATTTAAGATGGAATAATGTTAAAATTAATTTTTTTGTTGTTTTAGCACTTTTTCAGCCATTAACTCCAGGCTCTCGAGAATTTGAAGATGTTCTAAATATTCTCCATTCATCTTACCTTGAGCCAACCTCAGTAACAAATTTTAACTACAAACGTGCTTGCTTGATACATAATGAACTTTTGGAGAAGGAGGTATGTTTTAAATTGTGCTTATTGTAAGATTCTTTAGAGTTGGTTAATAGCCTGGAAGTTGTTTTATGTTCCTTTTCTTTAAAAATACTAGTTCTTAGGAAAGCCAAATTATGGAAAGGAGAACAAGTTTTAAATGACATCTTTTTTCTTCTGAGTACTGATAAAGCACTTTTATCTTTGGATAAATTAATGTTCAATTATGTAAAATAACTTACTAAAAATCTTAAGTGTAGGAATAGCTTACTGTATAATGGCTTAATTATAAATTTATAAGGCCCTTTGCTCTTTTAAGTGTTTATTAATTAAATGAAATATATATTATGTCTAAATTGGAAGATAATTAATATCAAATGTATATTTTTTAGGATATGCTTAATTTTTCCCCCAATTATTGACTAGTAGTTGAATTCTCTTAATATTACTAGTAGAAATTCTTAGTGGAAAAGTGTAAACAAAGTATTAAGTTTCATTTACAAATTAGAATATTTTTAGGAAAAGCCAGAATGAATAATTCTGAAGTAATATAAATGAGATGTTTAGTGATATTTTATGTGTTTATTGCTTCCTAATGCACATGAAATACTATTAATTCTGTACTTTTGTGTGTTGGTTGACCGAGTGCTACCAGAATTGAATTTTGAGGGAATCTGTGAAGTTACTGGCTCCCCAAGAAAATTAAAACCTTGGTAGTTTGAGTGGTTTCATGGTATGATAAGGGGTTATTTATTTTTATTTTATATGAAAATGTAGTCTAATTGATAAATCATATTACTAAACATCAGTAATGGCCTGAATAGTGCCTATAAATCTATTGGATGTGAGCTCCATATTTTGAATATGTATCTATTTGCTTAGATCTAAAAGTGAAAGTCAGTTTTGGGTGACTTGGAGTTTAGTAATACTTAGACAAAGTTGTTTTTTTATCCTGGGAGTATGTATGGAGTATGTCTTACATAGTTGGCATTGAGACTATAGTTATAAAGAAATTAAACCTTTGCCGTGACCTAATTGAGTTTATAGTCCAAAAGTTGGTCATTCAGCAGAGATTTATTAAATCACCTACTGTATGCAGTGCACCATGTTAAGTAAACTGAGAAATCCAAAGGTAACTAAAACATGAACCTAAAAATCTGTGGGAGATTTAGAATGTGGTAAAATTGGACGCCTGGGTGGCTCAGTGGGTTAAAGCCTCTGCCTCCGGCTCAGGTCATGATCTCAGGGTCCTGGGACCGAGGCCTGCATCGGACTCTGCTCCACAGAGAGCCTGCTTCCTCCTCTGTGCCTGCTTCTCTGCCTATTTGTGAGCTCTCTCCCTATCAAATAAATAAATAAAATCTTAAAAAAAAAAAAAAGGTAAAATTTTAGTGGCGATTTAGTTAAAATTGATAAACATTAGATGCTTATTTAATTATTATGAGGTAAAGAGCTAGTTATAATGAGGGAAAAAATTGAAGCACAGAAATTATAGGGAGAGAAAACATTTCTATTTTGGTTAATTTGGGATTTCTTAAGAATAAAATTACTGAAGCTCTTAGCTTGAAAGACATAATCACACACTAAGGAGTTGTTAAAGATTTAATTTTGTTCAGTTCACAGAAAAGCGAAGAGAGCTGAAGTTTGATGGTCGTTTAGATAAAGAACTTTCAGAATCCTATGCATTTCTTATGGTTGATCGATACCAGGTGAGTGAACTCTTAAAAAAACAATTTGAGGATGTTTCCATTTTAAGTTACTATTTTTGCAATGTAAGAATACACTTGATAATTACGAACTAGTATTTTGTAAGTTAGTATAAATGATATGATGTGTAAATGGAAGAAATGATTTAGTAGGGCAAGGTATTTCATTGTCATGTGATTTGCTTTTCAAATGTGCTTATATTTACTCTGACCAAACCTGTTTTCTTTCCTTAGGATGTGCTGGATAATACATACTCCTCCCTTTATTAAAATAGATTTATCTTCTGTATTGTTGGTTATATGTTCTGGGAACTATTTTTCTCCTTCAATTGAAGATGTTTAGGTGGAATTTTTTTTAATACAATAATTTATTTTCTATGTCCCATACCCAGTGCTGTATGCAATTTGTGCCCTCCTCAGTACCCACCGCCATCCCCCTACCCCCTCTCTTCAAAACCCTCAGTTTGTTTTTCAGAGTCCAAAGTCTCTCATGCTTCATCTCCCTTTCTCATTTACCCCAGTTCACATTTCCTTCCTTCTCCCACTGTCCTCCATGTTACTCCTTATGCTCCACAAGTAAGTTGACTTTCTGGGGTTGGCTTATTTCACTCAGCATAATCTCCTCCAGTCCAGTCCATGTTGCTACAAAAGTTGGGTTTTCATCCTTTCTGATGGAGGCATAATATTCCATTGTATATATGGACTTTATCTTCTTTATCCATTTGTCTTTTGAAGGGCATCTTGGCTCTTTCCACAGTTCGGCAGTTGTGGCCATTGCTGCTATGAACATTGGGGTACATATGGCCCTTCTTTTCACTACATCTGTATCTTTGGGGTAAATACCCAGTAGTGCAATTGCATGGTCATAGGGTAGCTCTATTTTTAATTTAAGGAATCTCCACACTGTTTCCCAAAGTAGTCGCACCAAGTTACATTCCTGTTGAGGTGGAATTTTTTTTCAGATATATCACCAGTTCTAATTCTCTCTAAAAGGGGATGTTTTTATATGTGGGTGGCATGAATTTTCACTATCACACCTAGTATAAACAAAAATGGATTCCAGCTATGGTTACATTGGAAGCATAAGCCAGTTTCACATTGATATTTAGTCATAAACTGTCATATATATATAATTTCTGTAATGCAGAACCTACAGTTTAGAAGCTTGGGTTTTATTTAGAGCAAGTTTACAAATTATCTTTTCATGTTTTTAATGCAATGATTGTGAGATGAAATGTTTTGTTTATTTAGGTCCAAAGCATATGTGAAAAAGGATTACAGGTGGGCCAGTCCAAAATAACAATTCTTGGCAGTCCTTCCATGGGTAATCTTTTTTTTTTTTTTTTCATTTATCTACTATTAAGTTGCCATTTAAACATATATTATTTAATTTTGCTGCATTCCTTAAAATTCAATTCATGTATGCCTCATCATGTTCCTAGAAAAGGAGGATAGTTTCAGGTTCTATAAGGTAAAACTAGTTTTACCCTTTGTTTCTGATTTTGCATACCTCAGATTGATCAAAAATTATCTCTCTCTTTTAAAGTCAGTCTAATTCTGGTGATTTTAAGAAATTTCATTAGTTTCATGTTTCTGGTTCTTTTTGTTTTTGTTTTTTCTGTCTTGGATAAATATCAGCTATCTTTACTGTCATTACCTTTTTTTTTTTTTTTAAGGTGTCATGCCTTTTATCTTTTAGCATTAGGTTAAATGTTTGTGGTTTTTTTGTTTGTTTTTGTTTTTGTTTGTAATTGTGCCCTTATTCAAATTCTTTAATTTTTCCCTCTTCACTAGGTATCTATCTTTCTAGGTATGCTGATTTATTACAAGCTAATCCTTTGGAAGCTGGGGCAGTGGGCGATGTTGTTATTTTTAAAATAATGAAGGTAATTTCAATACTTAAATTTCATATATCAAGGACAGCATTTGATCTAGGTTTTAGTTGGCCTTGTGTTTAGGAGTTTGATTAAATTAAAATCAATCCTTGCTTAGTTTAGTATATATTTTCAAAAGTGGTTTGCCATTTTTGATCTATTGATTTCCTTTCCGAAGAAAAGAATGAAGAGAATAGTATGTTGGTAAGGTCATTTAGGCTAGTGAATGGTGTTGTAAATAAATTTTTTGTTTCCTTGTTAAGGTTGTTCGAACAGCACTTTTTTTTCATGGTTGGTAAAAGATGTTGAGTGTTACCAGGTATTGAAGGAAAGAACTTTTGTCCTAGTATCTGTGTTTTATAATGTCTTTTAATGTTTTATATATATATAGTCAGTAATTAAATTTAGGTGTACTTAAGAGGTTTTGTCTATTTTAGGGTAAAATAAAGAGTATATACGACCCCATGGGTGTAAAAAGTTTGGAATCTACATTAAATAAAAGTGCTTTGGACCCAACACCAAAGCATGAATGTCACGTGTCAAAGAATGCCAATAGAGTTACATCACTTTTGGCTTACAGAGCCTATGAGCTTACTCAGGTAGGTGCCTGGATTCATTTCAGTGTTATGATTTCATATCTGTTTGTCACCAAATCCTTTAAATTGTTTTCCTTTCTATATCTTCTGCCACCACACCAGTCTAACCTCTGGTTTCTGCTAACACTACCAGAGTGTCTCTCGTTACCATTTGTTCAGTGTTTTCAAGACAGCTCGGACACATACTATGGCTCCCTAGACTTACAGAGCAATACTGAGATTCCTTAGTCTAGATCTTCCAGCTTAGTATTTTTATGATTGCTGTCCTCAACACACCTTATTTCATTTTGAAGCCTTGGCTTCTCTTGGCCTAGATTCTGGCCTAGAAAGATCTCCTGCCTAATAAAATACTATTCATTCTTTAAGTAAAGTTGAAGCCCCTTGAATTACCTTAACTCATGTAATTTTATCCTATTGATGTGATCATTGATATTTTTTATTTTAAATTTTTTCTAAGATGCAAAGTTAGAATTAAATTGTATGCTTTATTCAAATACAGTTTATACAGTAAAAAAAATTGTATATTTGCCAAATTATAGTCATTATGTTTTATGTATTTTTGACTATAGTAGTCCCCCTCCCCTGATATTATCCTCAGCGATACGTTCCATTGCTCCCTGTGGGTGCCTGAAACCATGGATACTACTGAACTCTGTATATATTATCTTTTTCCTATGCCTGCATACCTGTGATACAGTTTGATTTATAAATTAGTGTAGTAAGGAATTAAACACAATAATAATAAACTAAAACAGTTATACTGTTATTGTGGTCTCTCAAAATTTCATTGTGTTGTAGTCATCCTCATGATGATGTGAGATGATAAAATGCCTACCTGAAGAGATGAAGTGTGGTGAATAATGTAGGCACTATGATGTAGTGTTAGACTACTGTTGATCTTCTGACTGTCAGAAGGAGGAACATCTGCTTCAGCTTTCAGAAGCTGAAACTGGAGGGTGAAACTGTGTGTGTGAGGGGGGAACTACTGCATAAAGTAATGAATTTTTTTTTTTAATGTATAAAAAATGTATATAGCCAGATAGATTGTATGGGAAAAGGAGTGGTATGCTAACACCCCTGGAGATGTTCTTTTTTTTCTTTCTTTAATCTTCGCTTTATATAAAATAAAAATTGTTTTTGTTCTTTTTTTTTTTTTAAACACTCAATTGTAAGTGAAACTCTTTTTTTTTTTTTAAGATTTTATTTATTTGACAGAGAGAAACACAGCTAGAAAAGGAACACAAGCAGGGGGAGTGAGAGAGGGAGAAGCAGGCCTCCCGCCGAGCAGGGAGCCCGACGTGGGACTCGGTCCCGGATCTCTGGGATCATGACCCAAGCCGAAGGCAGTCGCTTAACCAACTGAGCCACCCAGGCGCCCCGAAACTCTTTTTTTTTAATTGAAGTATAATTGACTCTTTTTGAAGACTCTGAATGGGCAAGACATATTGTTGCGGGCTTTTAGCAAAAATTATATTCACCAAAGTCATCTGGGCTGGCTCATTTGATTACTTTTTGGACAGTAGTTGTAGAAGGCAGCAGTAGCTTTTTCTTTTTCGTTTCCTTTTTTTTTTTTTTCCTAATGTAGTAGGTTTTTTCTTTTTCTTTTTTTTTTTTTAAGATTTTTTTATTTATTTGACAGAGAGAAACACAGCGAGAGAGGGAACACAAGCAGAGGGAATGAGAGAGGGAGAAGCAGGCTTCCCACCGAGCAGGGAGCCCGATGTGGGGCTCGATCCCGGGTCTCCGGGATCATGACCTGAGCCGAAGGCAGTCGCTTAACCAGCTGAGCCACCCAGGCGCCCCTAATGTAGTAGGTTTTTTCTAACATAATAAACTAGCTTGATGTTTCCAAAGAATTTTCAGGCATTTTTAGAGCATGAAATGAGTAGTTTCCCAAGGGAATGGACTTTGAAGGACAGTGCTTTGTTTATAAACTAGGACATTCTTTTCAATGAAAATCACTAGTCTGCAAGTCACACAATCCTAATGAACATTATGAATAGGTGAAGGGGGGAGAGGCAGATGAGTAGTAAGAAGAGAATTAGCTACCTTTGTCACCTATGTTCATCATCTCTTCCACCTCTTTGCTGCTTGGTCTGCAGTTGGAACCAAGAACATGTTTTTCTTCCGAAATAATGAACAGGGGGCCTGGGTGGCTCACTTGGGGCATCTGCCTTAGCTCAAATCATGATCCCAGAGTCTTGGGATCAAGTCCCACTTCAGGTTCCTTGCTTAACAGGAAGTCTGCTTCTCCCTGTGCCTCTACCTCACACCCAGCTCCTATTTTCTCGCTCGCTCGTTCTCTCACTGAAAATAAATAAAATCTTTAAAAAAAAAATGAACATAATGCTAGATTTGGCTGACATTGTGTCCGTAGCATTTTACTTTTTTTGTATCAAATTGGCTTTTCTGGGCTGACTTGGGAGCTTACACATATCAATTTGTAACATTTTTATGAGGAAATTTGTTGCACATTCCCAGCAGTCAGCTTTTCAGAAGTAAGCCTTTAGAGTACCTATTAGTGTATCTGAGAAGATAGAGAAGTAGAATATTTTATACTGTAAAATGAATATAAAGCCCAAATTATTTTAAGTAAATTGATAAGCAGAGCTTAAAGATAGTTTCTGTTAGAGATACTTTTAAATGGTGTTCTATTTGTCAAAAATCAGGCAAATAAATATTCTGTGTACATCTTGTCATACAGAAATTAATTTTGCATTTTCTTATTTTTAGTATTATTTTTATGAGTATAGCTTTGATGAACTCAGGCGAAGACCAAGACATGTGTGTCCATATGCGGTTGTGTCTTTTACTTACAAAGATGATATACAAACTCCAAAGTTTGTGCCTTCATCAAGGTAAGACTTACAAGTTTTAGACATCATTCAGAATATTATTTTACATTTCTTCTCCTGCTGAATTGGGGAGAACACTTTGTTTTATTCCCAATTTTTCTTACCTTGTTATTAATTAGATGCATGAGTGTTCATGATGACTCTTAAAAGGTCAGTGTGAAGAACTAATTTATGTGGAAATACAAACTAAAATACAAACTAAACCTCACCAGTTAACCCTTTTTATAATTTGCATAGTTGAGTAAAATGCAGTTCTTAAAAGTGAAATTTTTTGTATTAGCTGTCCTAGAAATAGGGAACTTGTATAAAGGTACTCCAGTCCCTCCTCAAACCAATTAAAAAATCAAATGTTTGTTAAGGAATCTAGGCATTGGTAATTTTAAAAGCTTCTAGATGATTCTGATTTTTATTGAGTACCTCTGGTACTCTGTTATAAGCTGTAATGTAAAGTGGTAAAATATAAAACAATTTCCCTTATTTTTTCCCCATATAGTGATTCCAGAAAAATGTTGGAAAACTGATACCTATTAATGTAGAAATAATGTTTTTTAAAGCCACATTTCATGAAATACATAAATTTTTTAGGTCAATCATTTCATTGGTTTTCCAGATCAAATCATGTCTTCATTTAAGTTTGAGATCCAGCACACTTTTTTCATGACAGCAAGTAAGCCATGCAATAGCCATAAGTAGTAGCGAGTCATATGACATCCACACTTTGATTTTCATTTTCCTTGTGGCCTGTATTTATGATTTCCATGATATATTTACAGTAGTGCTTTTCAGTAGTAATCTTTAAAAGACACCCAGCACTTAATTATGAGGTCATACCTCCAGGAATAGTAACTGTTAATTTTCTTTGTTTCTTCTTTGAATTCATCTTTTGATCTCTGTATCAGTTAAAATGAGCATTGATTGAACACCTTACTGTAAGTTGAATGCTGCCATGAATGCTTCTGTCGCAGGGTCTCCGCATTTGCTGTTCTCTTTTCCCAATTAACAGCATCATTTACACTTAATATATTAACAGATCTCTCCTTAAAGGTGACCTTGTCAGCAAGGTCTTCCATGATTTCTTTTTTTAACCCCATACGCTTGATTTCTTTTTCTTTTTCTCCGTAGTACTTAAAACCATCATCATCTGATAAAATATGTATTTAATTTTTGATTGTTGTCTGCCCTCTTCATGAGTTTGTAAACTCTGAAGGCAGGGACTTTATTCTTCCTGGTAATCCTGTTACCTAGAACTATGCTTGGTAAATGGTAGGAGCTTAGTAAATATTTATTGACTAGGTTTAATACTTAATATTTAATTTAGTATTAAACACTTAATATTTAATATAAAGCTTAAATATATCTGAGGCTATTGCTTCAAATCTCATCACCAAAGTGAAGTCATTCACAGAGACTTTAATGGACTCTATTTTCTCCTAGTGACTGTTTTTGGGAAAAACAGCTCCCATAAATTTGGACAGATATGGTAATTTAAGACAAGTTAAGTAACTGATTTCTTCATGTAGATTTGGATCTGTTAAATGTTGTAATAAGTAGTTAATATGTTCTTCCTACTTGGATGAAGGACTTAATTTTCTTGTACATTACACCTTTAAAAATAGCACTTATGTCGGGGCGCCTGGGTGGCTCAGTTGGTTAAGCGACTGCCTTTGGCTCAGGTCATGATCCTGGAGACCCGGGATTGAGCCCCATATCGGGCTCCCTGCTCGGCAGAAAGCCTGCTTCTCCCTCTCTCACTCCCCCTGCTTGTGTTCCCTCTCTGGCTGTGTTTCTCTCTGTCAACTAAATAAAATCTTTAAAAAAAAAAAAAATAGCACTTATGTCAAGGTCCTGAATGTTAACTTTCTGGATGTTACCAATCAGTAATGTCTTTCTTTTTTTGTTTTTTAATTATTTATAGATCTAACAGTTTCAATACAGATAGAAACACAGGTAAGATTCTTTTATTTCTTTCCTTTAGTTTTATAAATTGAAAAAATAAGTACATATAATAAAAATTAGTGTTTTGCTTTATTTTTATAATGAACAAAAATCTGGAAAGTCTGATAAAGGAGGTGAGGCCATGTATGATGTAGCTTCAACAACATTTGGTTGTTCAAGCGTAAGGCCTGTCTTGGAAGCTGCTGATACTGTGAATAGACCAAAGGATTTTAACACTCTGAAATGTAAAAAACAAGCTTCACAACTCAGCATTTTAAAATATTGTGTTTATCAGAGGTTTAAGATGTATAAGACCTAGAGAAGATTAAAAGCAATACTGATACTTTCATTCACTAAGTTTCTCCACAATGAAAAGAGAGTGAATAGAGGGTATGAGGTATTATAGGAATATATGTAGTTAACTCTATTTAATGTAGTCTCCTTTGGGGGAAATAAGAGGGCAGTGAATGTATTGTCTTTGATCTTCAACTTTCTGATATCAAGACATTTAAACAAATTTGTTAATTTTTGCAGCTGGAATAACCCTGCAAGGGAAAAGACTAAAATAAAAATTGTAATATTTGAACTGTCTTGTAAATAGAAATGTCATGGGTGCTTTTTGTTCATTTTGTTTGTTGTTGTTGTTGCTGTTCTTCTACTTAAACATTTCTAGATGTGTTTCCCTTATTTCTATCTAGTAAACATGTATTTGTTTCTGGGCTGCCAGTGGTTGAATTGTGTTATTACTCTTTTTATTTAGATAAATTTAACTACACCTTGTGGAAAGGACAGCTTTTAAATAAAGGAAAGCTGTTGTGTTATATTTCTTTGAGGTCAGCCACTCGTGCTTTTTTGCCTATCAAGCTGTAAGTATATTACAAGAAAGTAGCAAGTAATGGTTGCTTATTATTCAGTTTCTTCTTTTGCTTTTTATTCTTATATTTAAATTTTACTTTGGTCCAAAAGAATATCAATGTCAGTTTGTTTTAAAAAATTGAAACTTGGGAGACTTAGTTGGCAAAATGAACCCTCTACTTTTCTCCCTAGATTTGAGAGTGGGCTAAATAGTCATACACATTTATGGCATAAAACCTTTTCTGGGTTATTTTAAATTTTAAAAGTGATTTTTCAGAGTTTTATCCTAATTAGGTATATTTTTCATTTAGCAATTTGAACATGATAGACTTAAAAGTTATCAGTTCTTTGTTGGCAACGGCTTTGATGGGGTCAGTTGTTAAAATTTAGACTTTCAGTCCTGTGCAGCATGTATTGGAATAGAAAAGTCTAGAATGATCTTTTGCTACACCCCAGCAAATATTATGTGCCTTCATAGGTGTTTGAAGATCACCGTAACAGTTCATATTTGAATTGTCTTTAAGAAAAGGACAGCTTGGGACGCCTGTGTGGCTCAGTTGGTTAAGTGACTGCCTTCGGCTCAGGTCATGATCCCAGAGACCCGGGATCGAGTCCCACATCGGGCTCCCTGCTCGGCGGGAAGCCTGCTTCTCCCTCTCTCACTCCCCCTGCTTGTGTTCCCTCTCTTGCTGTGTTTCTCGCTGTCAAATAAATAAAATCTTAAAAAAAAAAAGAAAAGAAAAGGACAGCTTTTTATCCTTTTTGGTTTAGTAATATTGGTGTATAGAATTAGCTTCTGGCTTAAGATGGAAGGTTGATGATATTCCCAGGCTTTTTTTCTACTTCTGTATATATCTGGACTTACCATATCAAATTCTTTTTACAATCAACTATGTATGATATTAATAAGTATGTTCTGCTTTCCACCAAGAGCCTCATGTGGGCAGAGGAAAAGGGAGGAAATAACATTACTAGAGTTAAACATATAGGTAAGGCAAACATATCTTTTCAATTTTCTTTCAGCCCTGAGAAGTTAGATGTTGAAACAGTTATGAGTATTGATCATCTGAAACAGAAAATCCCTCCAGCGCTCTTTTATAAGGAAACATACTTGGGTCCAAGTGAAGGTAAGTAATTTAATTTTATTAAAACATATAAAAAGCAGATTTGATTTGAATATTTACTATGTATTTTTTCTTGTGTCAGTTTTGAAGAATGGAATGTATTGCAGCCTTTATGAAGTTGTAGAAAAAACAAGAATTGGAAGTAACATGGAGAGTTTACTACAAAAACTAGAGAAAGAAAAACTTGTGAGTGAAAGGTTTTAAAATGTTCCTCATTCTACCTTAGAAATAAGTATTTGAATAAGTGATCATATTATTTCACTTTATTTCATTTTTGCCTCTGAAAATGCCATAAGGTCTCTGTCTTTCTTGCTACTATTTAGCAAGCAGTTTTACCATGGCCTTTGGTAGCCTTTTTATTTTAGCTGTGATGGTAGACCTTCTGCAAGCCAGTCTTCCCCATGAAGTCTTCTTACTGTATTTTGTGATTGTGACAACAGATATTTATTGAGTACCATTTTCTTATGCATAATGTATACTTCAGTAAAAAATGAGATACGGAGACTATTCTTCTGGATTACACAGTGATAAATGGAGTTCTTCAAATAGATATGGTTTTTTCCAGTAGAGACTGTGCCATATTTGAAGATTCAGAAAGAACAAGATGCTTGGTGAGGTTGAAAAGAGATAAAGGAACAACACGTAGAGTAGTTGAAAGAAAGTGGTAGGACATGAAGCTAGAGAAAGTGTGTAGGGGGCTGTGTCTTGTAGTATTATATAGGCAGTGTTCAAGTGTTTGGAAGTTTGGATGTAACCCTAAGAGCAGTTGGGTTTTAAAAGGAGTAGCATGAGGTTTTGATTGTGTGTGCGACATGATCATATCTGTGTTCTGTAAATTTATTCGGTTACTCTGTAGAGAATGAATTGAAGAGGGGGAATGAGGCATTACATTAGAGGGTGATAATGGTTTGGAGGAGGAAGATAAGAATGATGATGTAAGACTGATTTAAGAGATACTTACTAGAAGTATCTAATTTTAATAGATATTGATTTTACTGAGTTTTGATAGAGGTATTAGGTCAGACATCAGTTGTGATGGGTTCAGGAATGAACAGAAAATGAATACATGCTATTTGTAGTTTAGCTGAAGGGAGAGGAGGTGGTTATAGGTTATAGAGGAGAGGCTTATGTTTAAATGTTGATGGAACATTTCAGTAGAGAGGGGAAGAATTTTTTTGCACAGGTATGCCCCATAATATAAGTTTTTTAGCAGTTGACTTCCTTTTACTCCTCACTTTGTTAAGCCTCAATTTCCAGGTAGTCAAATGAAGGTTAGCATCAGTGAGTTAACAACTGCATTTTTAATGGCTTTGTAGAATTTCATTGTATACATTTATGTCTGTGGGTGGGAGAGTCAAATTATATGCAGAACTTATGGGCAGAGTTTATACACTTATGAATTGGTGGACACTTAATAACTTTTTTTTTTTAGATTTATCTGAAAGAGCTTGAGTACACAAGCAGGCAGAGGGAGAAGTAGGCTCTTCACTGAGCAGGGAGTCGGGTGTGGGGCTCCATCTAAGGACCCTGGGATCATGACCTGAGCTGAAGGCAGACGCTTCACCGACTGAGCCACAATAACTTTTGACTAACCAGCTAGAAATCTTTGGGCTAGGCATCTTAGAACACACCACACAAACATGCACTTTCACTACCTATGAATATATTTTTATATTTACATTTCTTATTTTGTTCTGAAATACAGCTATTCCTTATAATCAAAATCTGTTTAATTCTGGAGTTCAGAAAGTGAAAGTTTAGATAGTAGGTTTGGATTTGGTAGAATATTGGTTATCCGAATCTCTTTGGTTCTTGCATTTCAGATAATGAGTATTGAGTCTTGGCAGTGAGGACTTTATCAGAAAATTATAAAAAATTTCTGTTCCATCTCTAGTAGTGAGAATCAGAATAGGATGATACTGGTATTTTATTCTTCACCTGAAGAAATATTACACTAGGTTCTTGGAGGACTGGGTTTTCCTAGAATTAAGAAATAAAGATTTTGTAGCTTAGAGGGCATGAGTGTTCCACAAGGATACAGTATCTGAATCTAATGGACCCTAGGTATTTTGTGGAGCTTCATGTTTTCCTATAAACCTCAATGGGAATTATTCTAACTATAGCTACTTTCTTCATCATTCTAGTGATAATGGAAGATGCATTGAGGATGGTTGGGTTTGCGACAATTATATCTTGAGTATGTATGCAGTGTTATGGATCAGAGATGTAATGAATACCTCATAGTAATAAATACATTAGCCTTCCTTTGCCCTCATCCTTAACCTTAGGGTAACCCAAGGAAAGACAGGTCAGTTATACTAGGCAAGTAGCTGGACATTCCACAGGCAAGGGACAAGGAAAAATGGTTTTCCTTCGTTTGTTAAAGTAAGGAGGCTGCTATCTCCTTCCCCTCCTGGAAAGTTCTTGAAAATGTAGTGAATATTAACTCCAACTCTGGAATAAATAAATAAAATCCTTTCAGGAGCCACTTAGCCCTTTGGGACTAGGGATATCTCCAAGTTTCTGGGACTCATTCATCCTTGAAATATAAATACCTAAGTCTTTCTGGCACCTTGGGGTTTAACATAGGAACTAATCTGTGCTGTAACCTCTTGGCCCTCTTGTATACTCACTTGGCACTCTCAGGGAGATAAGGGAAATTTAAATATCCTTTTTGATCAGAGCAGTTACTTAGGTAATTGGCTACAGATCTAATTCTGAAAATATGTAAGGAGTAAAATATTTCTGGGGGAAATGAAAGCAAACACTCCCTGTCTTTGTATTTACTTTACTCTATCAGAAGGCTAGTTTTGGTAGAGGAGCACTGAGAAATCTAGGGAAATTTTATTTTCTCACCAGGAGGTTTATAATTTAAGTAAAATTATATTGAGCTCTCTTTTGGTGTAGGAATAAGTTAATCTTAAAACTAACTTACTAGAAAGGAAAATTATGGATGTTCCTAAATTTGAATGTTATTTCTGTTGTGAACATTGTATATATCTCTTGGTGTGCATGTACAATAATTTTTTTCTATTGGTTATATATCTAGTATATTAGATTGTTTATAAGTAGAATTATTGAATCATAATATAAACACATGACTGGCTTTACGAGATAATGTGATACTATTTTAAGTATATCAATTTATATCCACTACTACCAGCAAATTCTCCTAATTCACAGTCACTGGTACAGTCAGATGGTGGCAAAATCTTGCCAGTCTGGTAATTATAAATTATATTGTACTGTCATTTTAGCCTATATTTTCCTGAGATATGATGACTTGATCATCCTTTTATAAATTTATTTCTTTTAGTGTTCACTTGCCTGTTTTTCCTTTGAGTGGCTTGTGTTTTCTTACTAATTTGAGAATTTTATATATATTTTGGATACTAATACTGAGGTATGTGTGCTCGAATTTTTTTTCTGTAATCTGTGCTTGTCTTTTTACTTTTTTCATGGTTTTTTTTTGAAGAACAGATATTCTTAATCTAATTAATAAATTTATCTGCCTGAACGTTAAGCACTGTTACTGACTTTAAGAAGTATTGCCCTAAGTTTTCTTGTGAATGTGTTATGTTTTGTGTTTTTTTTTTGCATGATATAATGTAGGAATCCAACTTCACTTTTCCCCAATATGAATAAAGAGTTGTTCTGAACCATTTATTGAATAGTCCCACCTTTCCCTACTAAGAAGCCTTGATAGGAGGCAGAGCCAACTGCCCCACGTTTTTCATCCTTTTTAGGAGTATTTTGCTACTTGAAATACAGCTTTTTTCAAAAATTTAAGTTTCAGCTTTGCTTTAAAAAAAAAAAAATTTGGAATCAGCTTAAAGTTTCCCCCTCCAACCTCTCCTCTCCCCTCTCAAAAAACCCTTTTAAGTTTTTTTAATTGGAATTTTATTAAATCTGTAGATCAGATTTGAGAGAATGGCTGTCTTTTGTGATGCTGTCTTACCCATGAACAAGATTATCTCTTTACTCTTTTAGGGCATTCTTTTAATAAAGTTTTACAATTTTCTGGATATACATCTTGCTTAGTTTTTGTTCAGTTTATCCCAGGCATCTTACTGTTTTTGATGACCTTATGAACAGTATTTTCCATTTCAGTACATTTTTGTTCTGTATATAAAAATGTAATTGATTTTTATATATTGATCTTATGTTTGATGATCAGTGTATGAAATTTGAATAATTTGTTCTTTTTTATACATTATTTGGGATTGCTGTGTAGACTTTATTGACTGGGAGCAACATTGTTTTGTTTTTTTCCTCTCTAATCCTTTAGCTTTTTATTTTTCACATTACTTTGTAATCTAGGATCTCTAGTACTACAATGTTGAATAAAAGTGGTGATTGTAGGCATTCTCTTATCTTTTTGAACATGTCTAACAATCACTAGGTAGGAAGTTTGATTCACAAATCTCTTTATCAGTTTAAAATTTTTCTTCCTTTTTTTTTTTTTTTTAAAAGTTTTTATTTATTTTACAGAGCGATCACAAGTAGGCAGAGAAGCAGGCAGAGAGAAGAGGATGCAGGCTCCCTGCCAAGCAGAGAGCCCGATGTGGGCCTTGATCCCAGGACCCTGAGATCATAACCTGAGCCAAAGGCAGAGGTGACCCTGAGCCACCCAGGCACCCTCTTCATGATTTTTTTTTTTTTAACCATGATGAGTTTTGAATTTATCGAATGCTTTGAGGAGGGCATTTATCAAGATGGTAACACAGTATATTTGTGTATTAGCGTTCTCTAGAGAACAGAACTTGTAGGCTGTACACATAGAGAAAGAGATTTATTATAAAGAATTGGTTCAGCAGTTATGGAGGCTAAAAAAGTTCCAAGATTTGTAGTCAGCAGGCTGGAGATTTAGGAGAGCTTATATGTTAAACTCATCCAAAATACTCTCAGAAATAGCCAGAATAAAGTTTGACCAAATATTTGGACACCTTGTGGCCTGGTCAAGTTGACACATAAAATGAACCATCACATGTAGAATTTATCCTATAGACTTTAAGATGAATTATATTTTATCTTTTTCCAGTATTAAACTGTATTTGTTTTGCTGGTTAAGAACCACCAACTCCAGTGGCACCTGGGTGGCCCAGTTAGTTAAGTGTCCTACTCTTGATCTCGGCTCAGGTCTTAATCTGATGGGTGTGAGTATGAGCCCCACCAGCATGGAGCCTACTTAAAAAACAAAAACAGAAACCACCAACTCAGCTTTTTTTCTTTTTGAAGTGCATGGTTTGGTCTGTGAATGTTTTGTTTAGGAATTTTGTATGTGATGATGAGTGAGTTTGACCTGCAATCTTTCTTTCTCTTACTGTCCTTGTCAAGGTTTTATATCCGTGGTCTACTAGTTTCTCAGAATTGAATTAGGTAGTATTCCTCATTTTGCAAAAGATGGATGTATATATGATTAAAACGATGCATTCTTTGGATGTTTTCTAGCACTTAACTGAAAAACTGTCTTTCATTTATGGATGACTTTAAAGTACTGATTCAATTTAATGGTTGAACTTTTCAGGCTTTCTATTTTTTCTTGGTTAAGTTTTAGTTTTTAGGAATTTTTCGATTTCTTTAGTGTTTTTGTGTTTATTGCAATACAGTCCTTTGTATAGTTTCTTATTAATAGCTGCTGTAAGCATTATTACATGATAATTTCATTTTGCTTTCCTTGTTTAGTCACTTTAACCAGAGGTTTATCTATTTTATTAGTCCTAAGAATCAAATTATGGTTTTAACCTTCTGCTATATCTTCATTTTACTCTTTTACTAGTTTTAGCTGTTTTGTTAACTTTCACCTTTGGAGGGTTCATTTTATTATTTCTGCCTTCTTTGGAAGTTGGGAAAATGGTCATTGAATTTTGAGTCCTAACCAATGCTTTAGTTGCATTCTACAACTTTTATTATGTAGGGTTCTCATTGTCATTAAATTCTAAGTATTTTTTAGTTTCCATTGTGATTTCTACTTTGACACATGATACAGAGGATTGTTTTTAAATTTTCAAAGATAATGAGTACTTTTTTTTTTGTTTTTTTTCCCCCCAATTTAATTTGATTATAATCAGAACGGGTGCTGATTATTGGAAATTTATTGATACTTGATCTAAAACTGATTTTGTGGTCAATTTTGAACATGCCCTCTTGGTAGATTTGCCCCCCAAAAAAGTGTATTCCTTTATTGTTAGATCCTGGGTACATCATTCTTTTGTGTTTAATATCCACTTATTTCTCTTTGTGCTGCATTCTGAGTAATTTCATTATAGCTGTCTTCTAGTTTACAAATTCTGTCTTTAGCTGTGTCTCATTTGCTGTTTAATTCATTTTTTAATTTCACATATTTTTGATCTGCCTGGTTTTGTTTGTTTTTTTTTTTTTTTTTTTTTTTTTTTTTTTTTTTTTTTTTTTTTTTTTTTTTTTTTTTTTTTTTTTTTTTTTTTTTTTTTTTTTTTTTTTTTTTTTTTTTTTTTTTTTTTTTTTTTTTTTTTTTTTTTTTTTTTTTTTTTT